>JAHWFO010017593.1:711514-752293 GCA_023313115.1 Rhysida immarginata
TCTCTCTCTCTCTCTCTCTCTCTTCTCTGACAATTTTATAACAGGACATAAATCATAAACGCATCCAAACACTGGGCTTTACTCTCGACGTTTCCTATAGAGAGAAATTGGCCCGAAAACGTTTTCATAGTTTTTGTCCCTTCCTTGTCTAGTGTTTCATTACAATAAAAGCGGCACCTATAGAAAAACATTTTGTTTTTTAAATTAGATTTCCAACGTACACAAAAAAATAAAAAAAATACCTTTATGCTTGAGGAAAAAATCTAAACAAAAATTTAAAGCCGTACCTCTGCTTGGAACTAGCTTAGCAAGCCAGTCCAACATCCAACAACATTTCTATTAACCGTGTTTAGTAATTTGACTAAACTTCGATTATAAATTGCTAACTATTGTTACCAAATTGTATAAAAATAGTGAAAAGTGCTAATTACGTAGTTTTTAATAAAGTCTATTCTTAATTTTTCTTCTTAACTATTATACAAGTGAGTCAAAAGTCTGTTACCCCCTTCCTATCTTGGATACCAATGTAGTTACGCAAATTCCAATACATGGAATGAATAAGAACTTGAGGGTGCTCTATCTGGTGGAGCGCCTTTCATCATCTCAAATACGCAAATTAGGACACATCCAAATTCTATCTCGAAAACCGTAAGAGATACACAAAAAATCCCAATTGCACATTTGTTCAACAGAAAATTCCAAACCAAACAAAAAAAAAGTTCACCAAAATCCGATGAGCGGATCACCCACAATCCTCATAGCAAGCTCTGCAACATTAAAACCTGGATTCCTGTCAAGATTGAGGCAAGGAATGAGTACCATATGAGGAAACAAGAGCAACAGAGTCCAAAGTTCCTGGGTTCAAGTCTCGGAAATAACCATAGAGTGGACAATTGGCTCTTCTACTGTTTGTTGCTTACAAACAGTCATCTGATACAAAGTAAGACTTTCCATCAATCCAGATAGTGTTCAATGTGATGTCCACTTGACCCATAGCATAATTCCGCACGACAGTTCAACGATGCCTGATTGTTGCATGATAATTATGCCTCCCCTCACCAAAGCAGAGGACCATGTTGATATTTCCTGGTTAGTGTACTATGCCATCTTGCTTTTGTCTGATTTTTTCTCAGCTTCAACATGCCCTTTTATACCAACTGCACAGGAAACTGGTGATTTTATGGTAAATTGTGGGACTTTCCAGAACAGGATGAAGATGGTGCATGAAATAATTTGCATGTTTGGCAAATGGTACCCAGAAGAAAAAAAATACTCGGTGGTTAAGTGGTTACTTGAGACTTGAACCCAGGATCTTTGGACTCTGTTGCTTTTGTTTCCTCGTAGGGCCACTCCTCCTTTGCCTCAATCTTGACAGGAATCAAAGTTTTAATGTTGCAGAGCTTGCATTGAGGATTGTGGGTGATCCGCTCATCGGATTTTGGTGAACTTTTTTTTTGTTTGGTTTGGAATTTTCTGTTGAACAAATGTGCAATTGGGATTTTTTGTGTATCTCTTACGGTTTTCGAGATAGAATTTGGATGTGTCCTAATTTGCATATTTGAGATGATGAAAGGTGCTCCATCAGATAGAGCACCCTCAAGTTTCTATTCATTCCCTGTATTGGAATTTGTGTAACTACATTGGTATCTAAGATAGAAAGGGAGTAATAGACTTTTGACTCACCCAGTATATGCTATCTATAAGAACCTATTTCTGCAGATGTTCATCCCTAAACGAAAGCGAGAAATAGAATTTTTTATGTAAAGTAAATGTATTGCCATATCACCGCTGGAGGGAGATAAGATCAATATCTTAAGCTATAAATACTGGATTTAAAATTTTATATGAAATTTAAAATTTAAAAATGCATGAAACATAAAAAAATTTTCATCCTTAAATTCTGCACTTTTATTATTATTTGGAAACCATCAAGTCTGTAATAGTATGAAAGTTTTTAAAACTTTTTTTTAGATTCTTTAACCTATCTTTTAAAAAATGCCGCTGGCTTTTATTTGTTACAGTTTTTAAATAATTAATGATAATATACTTATATTCTTACTCTATTAAATCATTTATACTTAAGTTAAACATCATACGTCATTTTTATTCTAATCTTTAATTTATGTTGTTTTTTTAGTGAATAAATATTTTTTTACTATCCCGCGGTAAGCTGACCTGAATGAATTAACTTATTCGAATACATAAATTTCAACTTTCATGTTTATTCAGCGAAGCCAACACTGAATTCTGATTTATTCATTACATTTGAGACGTCTTCTCTCCTTATCGTTAAACCTACCCACCCACGCCACTCCTTACTTATCTTCTTTCTCATTCATTCTTTTCATTTTTGATATAAGAACTGTAAAAGGCGAAGTGGTTTATTACATATTATTAAGACATAATGCACACTTAAATTAAAAGATGTTATTCCACACTCTTTTATTTCATTCAGTCAATTGTCCTTCCCTTTTTGGGATCTGTAAAATCGAAAATTCAAATCTTTCCGATTCGTGTCGATTTATTAATCAATACTTGTAATTTGAATATTTTTCTCTTGACGAGAGTGACTTACGTACATTTTTTTAAAAAAATTTTCAATAACATTCTTCAACTTGCTTTCTGAAAGGTGTATCGATTCACTGAATGTAGGATGATTAATTAATTAATTAATCAAGTGCACTTCTAACAAGTAGGCCTTTCAATTTAATTGAAAGGGAAGAAAATATAAAGCAAAGATAATTAAATGAAACCTGCCCAAAGCAAAAAATTTGGGGAACTATTTTTAAAGAGATTCGTATTGCAACGAACGAGAAAAATTTTCAATAATGATCCTTAATTTTCAGATACCTATACATCTTGGTTAATGTATATTCAACATTGCTGAAAGAAGATTCATTATTAATGTACGAGGCGTGTTCATCTGATTTCTCATTGGTGTTGAATCGTTGTCCCTTGAGGAATTTCTTCCAGAGATGAAAGTCATAGAGACAAAGAGACAAGGAGGTTTGGTTGGTTTGTTTGGTATTAACGTCCTTTTCAACTGCTATGGTCATTTCAGGACGGCGTTATAGGGGCCGCAAATTTTGCCTCGCAAGGGTTCTTTAACGTGCAGCCGGCAAACGACTACACGGGACCAACGGCTTTACTTCCCTTCCGAAGGAAGTGCGTGATCTCAGGATTTACCCCTGAAAAATCCTCGTCGTCCTCGGCCGGGATCGAACCCGCGTACTCGGGCATCAGAGGCGATCACGCAACCTGCTGAGCCACCGAGGCCGATAGAGACAAGGAGGAGGTTTCAGACTTTTGCGAAATGCGGGCCTGCATTGTCGTGGAGAATGATCATTCCTGAAGACAGCATGCGGGATCGCTTGTTTTTGATAGTCATTTTTTGCGGACGGAATTTCCTATCTCCCCAATCAGTGGGATGTCTTTTGAGAAACATGTGTACAAAACTGTTTATTAAATACTACTTTTTCTATTTGTGTGTGTTTCCTGTTCCCTGCTTTCTTCTTACAACACCTACTTCACTCGAACGGGTTTCATTTGAACACTCCTCGTATAATACATACTACATATTTTACGAATAAACATGTTAATATTTCATCCGAAGCCATCCTCATTCCTCTTAAAACGTTAATAAGATGGAACTTTCTTGCTAAATTGGAGACGAAAGAATTGGAATTGGATTAAAAGACTTTAAAGCTTTTCGTCGACGGTGCACCATCAAGAATTTAACTGGGTTCAATTTGTTAGAAGTACTTTTATAAATTTGTAAAGAATGATCCAATTTGTTCTATTCTAAATTGTAAATCGGATTCACGAGCACTCCAATATTTCTTTTGTAATAGCACTCATTGGAATTTTTTTAATGTCTGAACCTGTAATTGTTTTCTTTAGGATTTTCTTTAGAACAACAGTCTCTCTAAGATTTGATACAACTTCACAAACTTGTCCATGTTTGATATCTATCACATTTTTTTTTACCTAATATTCCATTCCGTACATAAAAAAGACTGTATTATTAAGCTGTCGGTAACCTCGTTCGTTTTTTTAACGTTATTTATAAATTATTGATAACATAAAAAATATTTTTATCGTAGTGTTATATGGTTTTTGTAGCTCTATTCTTTCTCTACAACTTCTGTTCATCATTTTTGAAATTCGATTTTTATTCTTTTTAGCTATAGCCAGAGGCATGAGAGTTGGCCACTTCGTAGGGGAAAAAATGAGGATTTAACCATGCTAAAGTAAGAGAATGAAGGGTCTTGGTCTTCTCTCCTACTCCTACCCCCAAGTTGAAAAGTTAAAAAATTAATTTAGGTCAGTAGGGAGAGTTAATTTTTATTCGACGAAGTGGTCGACTCTTATGTCCCTGACTATAAATGACGATGGAATGCCAAGTAGACAACAATGAGCATTTCTGATACCTGCTTCAAATATCAAGATTCCAAAGTTCGAGATCGGCCTTGGTGGCTCAGTGGTTGCGTGATCGCCTCTGATGCCCGAGGACGCGGATTCGACCCCGGCCGAGGACGACAAGGATTTTTTCAGGGGGAAAATCCTGAGATCACGCACTTCCTTCGGAAGGGAAGCAAAGCCGTTCGTCTCGTGTAGTCATTTGCCGGCTGCACGTTAAAGAACCCTTGCGAGGCAAAATTTGCGGCCCCTATAACGCCGTCTGAAATGGCCATGACAGTTGAAAAGGACATTAATACCAAGCAAAAAAACCAACCAAAGTTCGAGATATAATTTTCAAAACAGTTCCGAGACATTTGCGATATATACAGAGAAGGTGGTACATTTAGTACTGAAAAAACTGCCCAGAAATGGATTTCATGGAAATGTTTGAAAAATGGAAATAGTTGAAAACAAAAACAACGCACGTGTTTACATTAAGGAGTCAATCCAGTCAAACTATCCGACTGGCGACACGGCATGCTTCTTCAAGACGACAACGCTCGCCCTCACGTCGCTAATCTGAACAAATCTGCTTTTGAAAACGTGGCTCAATGAATTCTTCCGAGTCAAGACCCGATTATTTCTACCGTTGAGAAATCACAAATTAGCGGGACTTTGGCAGGAAGTTGGCATCAATGAAGAAAAAATTCCCTACTGACTGATTTGTTGAAATTAGTAGCAAAAAGCATTTGAGAAAGAGAAGTTAGCTACTCAAGTATATTCGCGTCGATCAGAGATAAGCGAAATCATCAGGAATATTAGAAAAATTATTGTGCTTAAGAGGTGCATTTGTTAAGTTTGAAGAAATTAAAGAAGTTTGTGACATTAAAAGTAGATTTAAGAATTATTTGAGAGAATAAATTATGAAATATTTAGATTAATTTAAGCAATATCATGGAAAATTAACCGATTAGATTAAAAATGAAATCAGAATTCGTTTCCCATTCCATTATTAGCTCCTCAATTTGTATTTTTTTAAAGAGAACTTTTAAATATTTAAAACTTTTAAAAGCCGTTGAACTCATTTACATAAATTTGGGCTTATTTATTTTTAGTATGTCGGCTTCTCCCGGTAATTGTCGGTTTATTGGGTTGTTTTTGTTAATGGGTTGCATTTTGAATAATATTAACGTATTCGCGTCGAAATCGCGTATTTATTTTTCTTTTTATAGCTCCTTCTTACGTTTATTTCCATTATCTCACGTTATTTGACAAGATCGCCGTCGATTTCTTTTCTTGCTCTCTCCTTCAAGTCGTCAATTCCTTGCGTGTACGTGTGCTTGTGTGTGTGCGCGTGTGTGTTTAGTAGCGATAAGCGGCCATGGCAAACACCGATTCCATGGCACTGCCAACGATTCGTTTCGAATCGCAGCGCTATTGTTTACGTATTCATTGTTTGTGATGGGTGTCGATCAATAGAGAGTGAGAAATGCAAACGACTTTCTCTCTCTCTCCTTTTCCTCTTTTTCTCGAACGCCGCCTAGCCTCGTCCCCGTCTCGACTTCTAAACACGCAAGCGCTCCTATTCCCGGCCAACAACGGCCATCGTTTAAGTCTACTCGGGGGTTCTGCACATGACATAGCCAGCAAAAGAGCGGGTCAGCCTAACGACCGCCTGCTCAACCAACCCTTTAAAAGAGGCAAATAAAATTCGGACCAACAGTAGGGAGGCTGAAGTGAAAGCGAAAAGCCAGAGCGATTTGCGACGACTAGCCGACAAGAAAACCTGACAAAGCGGGCGGTTAGAGAAAAGTTTAACCGGATAAACGATGAAAGCCCGCCTTTTAACGTTTTCTTGCTTCAAAATTAAGGATGAAGAGGGTATACGTATGTGTGCGTGTGGTGTGTTTGTGTGCGAAGAGGATGACGACTGAACGAACTTGACTAAGTCTCCTCCCTCTCCCACCCCCATCTTCTTCCTCACTTTAGGCCGCCGTTATCTTCTTGGAACCACCATCGATCGTTAAGGGGCGTTGCGAGGCCTAAAACAGAATGAAACTTAAGGATCGATCATTAACAAGCAAGTGACTTCATACGTTTGCCTCACTTTTAATGACAGCGCGGACCATGAAGCAAACGTGTCCGGATCCGAGGGACTCATGACAGCAGGAAAATTTGGTCACAATATGGGATGCACATCACGATGCACGCGGCCGGAACGAATCGAGATTGTAATTGGTAAAGAGCGGCAAAGCCCGTTCTGCCAGCTTTTTAAACACGCTTAACTTCTCCTCTGAAACCATCAAGCCAAGTGACTTTCCCTCCGTAGTTATTGGGAATGGTTGTTGTAATCGGATCATACAGTTGCTGACCTTTCATAAAATTAACGCACACTACAATGAATTTTACGGTCTTATCTTGCAACTCTTAAATTCGCAAATCTAACCGGCCATAAATTGTAAGTTGCACCATTTTCATTAAGGTGCTTCTCTCTCTCTCTCTCTCTCTCTCTCTCTCTCTCTCTCTCTGTTTTTTTCGCTCTCTCAATCTGTGCATGCTCTACGAGATTGAAGATAGCTTTTTTTAAGGTGACAAAAGATCAGCGTATTGAAAAAGTAATTATGTGATAACCTAAAAAACTGCAGAGAAATGCATAAAATGCAAAGGAATGGATTAAGCAAAAAATGTTTTTGTTAAAAAACATGTTTACTAGAAAACTTTCATGTTTTTGTAAGTTTGGACAAGAGTATTAAGGCAAACAATCTAAATAACAGCGACACAATTAACGTGTTCAGAAGATAGGCTCGCTTCAAAGGTAGGGGAATATTAAAATCTGCTTTTGTTTCTTCTATCTTAATGATCTCAATTATTCATGCTTCTTTCAGATGATGAAACTCTCAGACTACTCAAAATTGAAGCAAAAAAATTCATTTATACAAGTTATAGAAATATAAATACATAAGATGTCAATTTAAATTGATTCACATTCATCTAAAATCCGAGGATTCTTCAGTAGAAGCATGTTTAGAGGTCACTAAAGCAATTTTCATTCAAAGAATACAAAAGAAATCTCCATGAACAATTATGCATGAATCCCATTGGTAGACTCCCATCTAGTAAAATTCATGTGGTCGTTGGCGGAACCATTGCGTAACAGCAAACTTTACGTCAGCGTCGGAATTAAACCGCTGTCTTTTAGTGGTTGTTGTAGAGGGCCAAAGATATGGAAGTCCCACGGGGATAGGTCGGGACTGTAAGGTGGATGTTTCAACTGTCTCACATTTTCATCCGATGCTACAACACGAGCATCTCCTGGACGGACTAAATCTTTCGTTGTCTCTTCCTTGTCATCATTTCTTGCACTATGCAGCCACTGCCGTATGAGAATAACCATATATAGCTTTCGTTCTCGTAAAAATTTCAATCGGCTGAAGCCCTTCAACGGCCAAAAATTGAATAACAGCAAACAGATTATCTTTGGGCGGATTGTCTACCATCACTAATATTTAAAATGCCAATAATACCTATTCAGGGAACGAATCTTCGTCGGAAGATAGATAACCGATGAAACGTAGAGTCACGGAGATAATGGAGCCCTCTACGGAATCTGTAGGGGTGGTCTCGGAGGATTTTTTCAGGTAGAACGACGATGATGTTACAACGGCTTTGGTGTCGTCTAGTCGATACCTTCGCAGCTGCGCAATCCAAACATAGTATGGCTTTTATTCGTTTCAAATTTTGAACTATGGAAGTATGTGAACATACAGAATAGGGACAAAATAATATGAACACCCTGAAACGACGCAAAAATCTTTATTTGTAGTGGGCTCTCCCACGTTTAGCCGAAATTACAGCTGCATCCCACTTAGGATGTACAAATCATGCACGATATTCAAGGAAATACATTTTTCGTGCAGAGCTGTCTCTAGTTCAGAAAGTATGCGCGGAAATCTATAGCACGCATGTTCTGTCCAAAATAGCCCACAAAATATCAATGATGTTAAGATCAGGAGACTGAGGAGGCCAGACAAGAATCTTGGATATTTAGCTGTGTGAATTGGGGCATTGTGTTCTCAGAAAATAGAAACACGGCCAGGGAATATCCACAGCACAGAATGGAGAAGATTTCAAAGAATGCTGCGATCTTACCATGCATGTCTTTAACTGATCACAGAGCACGCAAAAATATTACAACCCACACAGTCACAGAACGCCAATCATGAAACTCTGTAGAGAGAAGTCAGTCCATATGAAAGCTTTCTATGGGCGTCCTCCATACATATAATGTAAAGAAAGCAGATTAGTCAGACCAGACGACCTGTTACCACTGTTGTTCTATCCAATCTGCGCTCTCTGGACTCTTGCTGCAGTTTCAAAGCATTATGCTGTGTCACCAAAGGTTTTGAAATGGGCACTAAGTGATTCTGTCATGAATGTTGGGCAGTTTTGATTAAAAATTAAATGCTAGAGATGGGCGTTTATCTTGGAAGTTATATCTCAGTCACAGTTGTCTTGTGGAACACAATCCTCTTTAACACTCGTCTATCTCTATTTCCGTCCATAGAAACGTCTAATCGTGTTTTGTGTACGCTGCCGTAGCAGATGGTACAGTGCTCATTACGCCACTAAGATTGGTTATATTCGTCACTGAAGCTCCAACGAGGCGCGTTTCTTCTTTGGGAGTCTGAAATTTGGCGCTTGACTGTTTGCAGAATGTTCATGCATCCCGTAAGACTGTTGATGATAGACTGATACTTCTGCCTTCACGGCTAACCAGGTGGTAGCCCTCTTTGATGGATGGCGTAGCTTTACTGCAATTGCGGCGATTTTCACATAAGTGTTTCATGATTGATTCAATTGACGGATTGTTACTTAATCCGATTGTTAAAGGGATGTTGATAAGTAGTAACTATAAAAACACTAACTGTCATCAACTATATTTTTGACTGTACTTAAGAGCGTAGGGTCTTTTTTTCGGCAAATATTGTAGTAATTTTACAGTTACAATATCGAGTAGCCTGAGAAGATCTGTAAAAAAAAACGCAAAATAATTTCATTTCAGGAATTTTAGAAATTACTCTACAGCAAAGCACGGATCTGTTTAAAGTTAACATGTGACAAGCTGCCAATGCTTAGTGGAAAGATTCCAGAGATACAGTTAATTATTCTTTGGTACACTTAGATTAATTCAAGTATGAAATAAGAGTTCAGTTTAAAAGCAATTTTCCAGACAATAAAGCAGTCAAATCCTATGAAATATTCTATTCCTTTACGATTTTATTTCACTATCTGCTGGAAAATGCGTCAACGCTCTGCTGAATGAAACCTATAAAGCCACAACCGGTCATTAATCATTAGTTTATTTAATACAATAATACAACATTACACTATCGTGTTATTAATTAATTAAAGTGTGGTGTTGTACAAGTTAAAATTCCCAAATCACCAGAACAGACAGATGTGACGCAATAAAAGTTATTACGATGTCACTGTAATAGTAACATAGGACTAACATTCATACACGATTGTCTCCTTGCAAAAATCTGTCTTCCTAATTAATCGATACATAAAGACCATTTAATCGTGTGGACAAAAGATTAAATTAGGGGGATCGGTTGTTTGTTCTAAATGGCTCAATTTTAGAAGAAGAAAAGAAAGGAGTGAAGAGCTAAGTTTTCTCTTACAACTCGGGGTCGTGAAAAGATATATTGCCTTGTTAGGTGGTTAAGCCTATTGGTTGGCAGTAGCTTGTTAACTTTTAACGATCCTGTTTCAAATTTTATGGTCGACATCGGGATCAGACCTGGATGGGATTTCTGCAACTGTTGTCCGGTGACGGTTATTTTAACGAGCAAACGGTAAACCGATTCACAGGGAAAGCGGGCTTGTTTTAGGAATTGGGCGAGTTCATATAAATATAAAAAGAAAAATACCTCAATGTTATCTGCAACAAAGTTACCTGCCATTAACGATATCGGAGTAATTCTGCTAACCGGTGAAATTCAATAAAATATTTATGGAAGCATTTTTAGGAGGCGAGTAAGTTTTAGAAGAATATTAAAATCAGGAAACAAGTGTAATGAATCCATTGCTTAAGCTTTTTTTTATTACAATTAAAGTTTAAATTTCTAGACAAAATATGCACAGTTGTTTAATCTGTTCGTTCAGAATTTAAAAACCAAGCGTCTTTTATTCAAATTTTGGACTTTAGGTCAACGTCAGCGTAAGTGAAAACTAAGCACAACTATCGCTTTAAAATTCTTTCGAGAATTCATGTTTATTAATTGCTATTTTAAGGTGTCTGTGTTTTGATAATTTCTAACTCAACTTAAAATTGCTGCAAATTTTCAGAATTGGATAATTCATTGTCTAAGCTCATTGCCCGCATTTACACGTTTTTCCAACCTAACACTTTTTATAAGTCCATCTAGAAATCAGAACCAAAGACAGAGCCACAAATTGAAAATTTTCGTTTTTAGAAAGTACTTCATATGAAGTGAAACATAAAAAATGCGTTACAAGAATTTTTTTATTACTAACAAGGGAATCCCTCGAACATGTATGTCACAGATTTCTACCAAATTGAAATATGTTACTCAACTGAAACTACAATAGATGCTTGCAAAATAAGAGAGTGCGAAATTTTGTTTCTTTCAAAATAAACCATGAAAACGAAAAAATTTGAGCACACATAGTCATACAAGGACTCCATTGTTAAAGCGGTGTATGTGTATTAATGCGCTTAACGGAACTTCTTTCTTCCATTCCTCACAGCAATAAGCACGAATCCACTTCAGATGAAATAGACAGCAGCAGACGGCAATTGAATGGCTTCTCAAGTTTCTAAACAAACTTAGTTTTTAAAAATAGATTATTACAATTAGCTAATTGCCTTCCAGTACAAAATGTCTATAGTAATTAATAACCATTTCCTTAATTTATTATTTCATTTTATTAAGTAATTCGGTAATCAAACACGGGTCTGGCTATATGTACAACTTCGAGTAATACGTTGCTTTGGTGAGGGGGTATGTATCGCGGTGCTTTATAATTTTCAATAAAAATAGTATTCATGGATGCCTACCTCATCTTATAAATTATGGAGACGAATAATTGTAAAGCAAAATTAAGGTTTTGTGCTTAATAACAGTGCTCTAACTGTAATTCTTTGGCGATCGCCGCTAACAAGTTTGCTGCCCCTCTTTCGCCATGTTTGTTGAACTCTGCGCATTTCCGGAGCGCGTCACTGCCGCGCAACGCTATCGCTTCCAGCGCGCAAAAAAAAGGCTATATGGGGTTCCCTTGTAAGTATATCAAAAATAATTTATTATTATTTTTTATTTATATACTTTTAAGACTAAGCTGCCGATTTTAAAGACTTTTCTGAAACCTAACCAAAAACGGTTCAAGTGTTATTTAAATTATTTTTTATTTCTTTAGGAATCAGACTTTGATTTGTTCTCCAAACTAAAGCAAGCACTCTGTACAATTTTTGTACAATTGTAGGGATTCTGGTGAAGTGACCCGGATAATTAGACAGCTCAGCAATGAAGGTGTCCCAAACCTCGGGAAACTGTGCTGAAAAACAATGGAGATTGCACTGAATGAAGGCTTGTAAAGTGGTTTATAAAATAAATTTGTTATTTTGACGTAGAATAAGTCTTAACTTTCGAAACCGGGATGCCAAGCTTAAATCGTTAATGTCACGAAAAGGGTTGATCACGAAAAATTTAATAACGTCAAAACTATTAATTATAGATAAATGAGCCATACTGCGTTCGATAGAGCATTTAACAAAGTACGAGTATGTTTCAGACAATGACTGACTTTGTGCCGATGTCCTCGGCTGATGCAAAATTGAGTTACGAAAATGTGCGCAGTGGCGAACTTTAATTTAGTCTTGCTCCGGCCTCCTTTGTACGAGCATAAGGTTTCATTTGTTTTGTCCTTCTTCGCTTTAAAAAATAGCTTAATATTTATCGTTCAGATATTGGCCTTTAAAATTTTGCAAAAATTACAGAATTTCCAAATCTATGCATATAAAACACCAGAAGAATTATAGACATCGACAGGAAAACCCGGATATCCGATGCTGAGCAGCCACGGGCTCTGCAGGAGCACCTTAAAGTTGAGGCGTCGCGATACGAATGTGCCAGTACTTCCACCGCTCAGTTCGACACAGAAAACATATCCGATGACATAAAGGTTTCATTATCGAGTGATAGGATTCAACTTATGGAGGCCGATAATGTTAGCAGCAATGTACCAAATGTGACATCTGTTTATGGAACGATACAAACGCAGAAATTTGTACACTGCTTCGACAATGCTTTGTAATCAGTTCATTTAACGTTCGGCGAAAAAATAAAGCATCTTTTTTCCAATTAATTTCTAAATATTGAAGAACAAAATAATAGTTTTATAGATAAGTTCTTATCTATCTATATATATAAAGAAGGATGTTTGTGGGTCTGTGCGTCTGTGGGTCTGTGGGTCTGTGGGTCTGTGTGTACGTTTTTTATACAAATCTACAGTTTTATTCCGATCTTGATGAAATTTCGCATACATGACCTTCAAAGCATGAGGAAGGTCACTGTCTACCTCAGATTTCGGAAAAATAACAAATATCGATAAAAAAAATCGATATTCATGGTTATGGCAAGGCATATTAATGAGAAATATCTCATGACCAACAATGCAAGGCAAAGTTTGTACAACAATAGGTATCAACAATGGTATCAACACGCAATTCACAAACGCTCTGCATGGACCAACAATCAATATCTCATGACTAACAATGAAAGGAAAAGTTTGTGCAAGTGTAATTATCCCGGGCAACGCCGGGTACCTCTTCTAGTAATTTATAATACTCGTCCGAATAAAAAAAAAAGATGGAATACGGAAAAGTACCTAATGAAAAAATCATCTGTTTTCTGTCGTGGAGAAAAATGTATCAATAAATAAATTCCAAAAAAAAATCAGGTGAATAGTAGGAGGAAAATATTTAATCTCCGAAAGATTAGAACTCAGAAAATTACAAATTGTTTTTTTAATATCCAAATCAACTCTGGTCAAAATAATGGAATACAACATATGCTGCAACAAAAATGGAATATTCCATTCTATAATGGGATGATTCATTTCTGTGATTGAATCCGCATATTTTTCAAAAGGCAAATGTTTTAAAGTGAACTGACAATAAAATGTCGCCAAAACGTGAAATTTCGATTGAAAAACGTAAAGTGATATATCACTTAATGAATCTGGCCATTCGCAGAAAGATATTGCGAAAATTTTGAAATGTTCACAAGGTGCCGTTTCTAAAAATACTTTCTAAAAAGTGGAGAAGGACTATGTGGCAATCGTGACAATTGTGGCCGAAGACGTTGCACAAGTGAGCGTCAGTATCGAAACTTGAAGGCTATTGTGAAAGGTAACCGCTTCCAACCATCCAAAGTTATCAATAAAATGCCTCAGTGAGCACGACCCAGCGCAGACTGAAAGAGTTTGGAATGAAAAGTTGTGTTCCAAACAAGATACCTCACCTTAACAAGGCTCAAAGAAAAAAAACAGACTCGACTGGTGCAAAGAGCGAGCAAACTGGACGCCTTCGGACTTTGAAAACATTATCTTCAGTGATGAGGTCGCGCTTTTGTCTATCTTTTGGAGATAGGGGACAAGAGTGTGGCGTACCAAAGATGAAAGAAGATTGTGAAGTTTCAAAGCGGCATATATAATAAGGAGGTGTATGAGCATAAGGGGTGTCGGACTCCTTGCAATTCTAAAGGGACAGTAAATTCCGAAGTGTACCAAGAATTACTTGATGCCTTCTTAATTCCATCAGCAGAATTACTGTTTGGAGACAATCACTTTCTCTTCCAACAGGACAACGCACCAGCACATGCATCTCGTTCAACTAAGAATTGGTTGTTACAGCATAACATAACTTGCTTCCCCACTCCATCCAATTCACCAGATCTAAACCCTATTGAAGATCTGTGGAATATAATGAAACGAGAGCTAGTAAAGAGAAAACCAAACACCATTGATGAACTAAAAAGAAAGTATATGATATCTGGGCAAACATCGAACCTGAGAAGTGTCGACATCTTATTCAGTCACTACCTAAACGTATCCATGTTGTTATCAAAGCTAAAGGTGGCCCAACAAAGTATTAACCCATAATGTGGCAAATAATCCATCTAATTTCTGTTAATTTATTAATTTCATCATATATTCCATTTATTTGATGCAGCATATGTTGCATTCCATTATTTTGACCAGAGTTGGTTTGTATATTAAAAAAACAATTTTGTAATTCTCTGAGTTCTAAACTTTCGGAGATTAAATATTTTCCTCCTACTATTCACCTGTTTTTTTGGAATTTATTTATTGATACATTTTTCTCCACGACAGGAAACAGAAGATTTCTCATTGAGTACTTTTCCATATTCCATTTTCTTGATTCGGACGAGTATATCTAGATGGATCCCGTCAACATTTGACGGTAAACAACCCAAATCTACAGACGGTAAAGGCCATAGTTGTACAAAATTATTTTATTAAACTGAGATATTCTATGCCTTAACTAGCGGCGATATCCCGACATCCCTCCCTTCCGATTTTATTTGATTTAATTTTACTGTCTGCAAAAATTTTAAAATTCCCCTCTTATTTTGAAATACCTTGGACCAACCTCGTATCACATAATATAATATTCCCTAAATATTGAAAGAATTGACATATTTATTGGCAGGTGAGTTTCATTTTTCACAGTTATACAAGAACACAGCACATTTATGTTAGAGTGATTATAGTGCACTAATTTATACCTGCAACAGATATCGAGTTTTTAGTTCGCCAGAATTCTAGTTTTCAAATTATAATCTTCGTGTTTCATTACAAGATCTGTTCATCTTCAGCAGCCCAAATGTACTTAAAGCCGGTTTCATCAGGACTAGATATCTCTTAAATGAATTTAAATGTTGGATAAAAAATATATAGTTGTGGTAAAACGGGTTTTTAGTGACTTAAGTTTACAGCAAATTATAATACGTTTTCTGACACGTATTATAGTGGGCAAGGAAATTCAGGATTCAATTCAATGTCTGATTAAATTAGTGCCACCTAAATCTTTGGTAAACCAAAGAGAATTGTCAGTTTTGATTAAGGAAGTTCGATAATAGAAATTGCTGAAATGTATGTAATAAATTGAGTTGGCAGAAAACGCAACAAGAGCTGTCTACAAGAATGAAGATCCTGTCAGGAAAAATATTTCTGCATTTGCGCTGCTGGAGATGAACAGCTCTTGTAATGAAACACGAAGATTATAATTTGAAAACTAGAATTCTGGCGAACACTTAATCCATGAAGGTGAATTAAATTTCTTAAATCTACTATCTAAAAGAGATTACTATTCATGCAACTACGGCGTTTTTGTTATGAAGAACACGCAATTGATTGTGGGATAATTTATAAATATTCCATTACAGATTGATTGGAGCGACGTTGACCGGCGCTATCCAGATGATTACACAGTTCTATCGAGTTAAGTAGTGGGATTTTGTTGCATTAAAAAACTAGATTTGAACACTTCTGTGTTTTTTTTGTATTTATTTTTTAGAAGACTGAAGAAAACTAAAAGAGATCTAGAAGATTTTAACTCTGTAGTAACTAAATTATTCTCAATTAAATAATATAAACTGATGAAATAAACATACGGGCCAAGATAGAAGGAACATGGGAACTATTTTGTTTATGCGCGTTTCGATTATAAGACCATCTTTAGGATTACAAAAGTTGGAAAAGGAAGTATTTTGAAATTAACAATGAAGATAATGAATCTTTTATATAGACAGGTTTTGTTATGCCATATATTTAATATGGTTTTTGCTAATTTCATTGTCTTGAAATAAAGTAAGTTTCTATATACAATAGTTTCTGCTGGTACTAGTTTATCGTTTTTATGAATAATAACTTGTTTATCTATTGCGATACTTAATAAATATTTTCTAATTCACAGCGTTAAGAAATCTAAATGAGCTTTTCACCAAACGATGATTTGCTTTTTTTTAAGGCTTATTCTGCTAGGCAGGAAAGCTAACATTGGTGTTTCCAGGCATAGTTCATAACTTTAAAAATAATCTAATAATATTCTAGTTATTACAAAGATGCAAAACAAATAGAAATACTAAATGAAAAGATTCTTTACTCTTCTATCTAATGAGAATTAGATACAGATAAAGAGAGTGAATGGAACTTTTCAGGAGCAGGGCCCGTGTCTATACATTTTACATAAACAGTTTTTTTTTCGAATCCCCCTATTTCAACAACAATTTATACAATAACGTAAATTTTTTATTAGAAACCATAACTTGCATGTTATTCATGTTAATATTATCATTAGGCAAATTAAATAAGTATACTAAAGAACAGTTTGCTTCGAATAATGAACTTTGTTGTTAATATGCCAAGAAGATTATGCTGTTTCTAAAATCTTTCAGGTTAAGATGAACATTAAATTTTTAATCTATAATTTAATAACTGTTAAATCTTCATACCTTCTCCTAACTATTTGCTAGGAAAAAAATAAAAATGTATAGCTTTTGAAATTCCATTTCAATTGTAATTACAATAAACTTACCGTAAATAGATTTAAGAAATTTAAACATACAGGGTGAATAAAAAGAAAGGCGAAAAACTTCCGGAGGTGATTTCTGACAGGAAAGGGAATACAAAAGTTCATATTAACATATGGCTGGAAAGGCACTTTTGCCCAGTGGATGGCACTGATGAAGGATATCATTTTCTGATAACACCACTCACAGTGTGCTTTTCTGTGTTGCAGATTGCGTGATTTGAGCGACGTTGAAGCACAATGGTCCGTTATTTCTTCCAAGTACAGTACAAGCCGAGATGGTTTTCGTCTACGGTCAAGCACAACGCAACGGTCGAGAGGCCGCACGAATTTACCGAGCTACGTACCCTGATAGACATCACCAACCAACGCACAAAACCAGGTTGGAATTTTCGAAACAGTGAAGCAATCCATGATGCGACGTGTGGACGCTTGCATTGCTTCCCATGGCGGCTACTTTGAACATCTTCTGTAACATGGATGAAATTAATGTCGTATACCAATAGCAATTGCTTTATTGCAGACTCACTGTCTATTTCCGGATATGTTGATATGAACTATGTATAAAAGCTTTCAATTTTTCTTTTTACGTCAAATATTGTCAAACAATGAAAATTTTAATGTACATTCAACTCTATCTAAATAATGTTTTTTACATCTAGGATATTGAGATATATCCATATAGTTTCAGAATAGTTTTTCCAGGATATTAATAATAATTGTGCTGAAACTATATTATTGTGTGATTCTCTCACTTTGTAAGCACTCTTAAGTAATTAATGTTAAATGAGCATTTATAGCTCGCAAATATTTTCCTAAAAAGATTCAGTTAAAATTATCTCTCATTAAATTAAATCGGAAATGAAATTTTTTTTAACTTTTTAATTGGTAAGTTTCCAAAATTTTTAAGTTTAAAACTGAAAGGCTTTTAATATTATCTATTTAGAAATATTAAATTTCGTCATATTAAATTTTTTCGAAATTATTTAAAAGAGGAGTTTTAATTTTAATAAGAGTTAATTACATAAAAGAGGTTATAAAAATTTCAATAGTAATTTCTTTCTAAATGAAAATACAGTCGAACCTCGTTAATATAAAATCGCTTGATATATAATCCCGCTTAATATATATTTTTCCCTTGGTCCCGATCCCTTGAAAGCTATTTCTATGTAAATCCAACCGTTTAATGTACAGGATATAGCATAAAGGTTCATCACATTTCAATCGTAAATATCTCGGCAACCTATGTGGCACATCAATGAACTGCACAGCATTTGAAAGAGGGGAACGTCAAGTTTTTGTTCAATGCCGGTAGAGGTCTCTAGGGTGCATCTGGAAGACGTAGGGGCGTTCTTAAAGTTTCTGTCAAGATGGCGAACTCACAACACGAAGCCTTTTTGTGGTCACGTCGATCCCCAGACCTCACAGTTTGTGATTTCTTGTGGGGATACGTAAAAGACCGTGTTTTTGTGCCTCCTTTCCGGCAAATCTGGAGGAGTTAAAAACTCTAATAACAGCCGCCATTCGTGAAGTGACTGCAGATATGCTTCAATATGTATGGGAGGAATTTGATTATCGGCTAGATCGACTTTATAAACAAAACTTAAGATTATTACAAACATTTCAATATGTCGCCCATCTCTGTATCTTCATTTTTTTAAAAAAATATAGATTTTTGAAATGTGATGAACCTTTCCGATACACCCTGTATAATGTTTTTTTTTTCAAAATCCGGTTATTAAGCAGGTGCCATGCAATAATTCCATTCATTTTGATTGGTTCCATCAAACACAAACAACGAAGCACGTGTTATTGGTTGATCGCGAATTCTGATTCGTGTTCAGTGTTTATATAAACTTGTGCATTGACCAGAATTTGCAATAGCTTCCACCCGAGATTCCACAGTTACATAACATTGTAAGGATTCAAATAACAGAGTAAATTGATTCATACCCTGCTGTTTACTCCGTTAATTGATTCATACTGAAGATGGCTACCTGGTAGCCGAAATGTACATCTATAAACTCATTGTAGAAATAGTAGTATCCAACGTCTCCTCCTTTGCACTGTAAGAAATGTAATCTCTTAAAATTATATGTTGTATGGTCATGTAGACAAACTTCGATAACGGAGTCCCCCCCCCCAAAAAAAAAAAATAAATGCGTGAAAATTATATGTAGCTTACAATAGTGTTAAGCTTATTTCATAGCACAACACTATTGGGATTTTCAGCGATTCATCTCCAATCCTAGTTAATATATATTTTGCTCGGTCCTTTGAAATATACATTAACGAAGTTCGACTGCATAAGCAAATAGACTAATGAACATACAACAGCTGTTCAAATAATAATTACGCTCTTTAATTTCATCTTCATTATCTTATCTCATACAGCACCTGATGCAAAATAGATTTTTTGAGTTGTTTTAAATGTAAAATTGTTTTCAGAATTTCACTGTTTTTCAAAATTTAGTTATTCTGATGTCTTGTTTACAATATAATTACTGAATGCAGTTACACTAATCGTTTAAAAAATAAGTTGAAATCGCGTTGTATGCAATCTCTGTATATTTTAGTCTATTCCATAAGAGAAGTCCTCTGAAATGGATCAATCAGACTGAAAGCAATAGAAATCGAGAGCAGTAAGAACAGAAACCGGCTACAAATTTTGCAGACGAACTCGAGGTAAAGACAGGGCAAGCCAAAATGATGGACCTGATTTCAGAGGTTACTCTGTGAAATCTAATGAACATATAGCATTGTGAGACATGTGCAACGAAAGGTAAACGTTCAAAGTTTACTTCAAACACATCATATCACATTTCACCACATTACATTACTAATGCCATTAAACAGTTATGACAGAGTTTTTTATATGATAGTCAAGCAGACAGAACGATCTCTGTTCTCTGGCCAACGCCATTTTCTTTAACCGCTCGCTGCTGACCCTTAGCGGTAGAAAGTAAAAATACTGCGTGAAAACTAGTATACCTTTCGAAGCACATGTCTCACATTACGATACGTTCATTAGACATCACAGAATAGATGTCTGAAATCGGGTCCACCATTTTGACTTGCCTATATACGTGGAGAAAATAAGTCATCTCTTATGCTTATTTCTTATTGATTCCTACTGATTACGCTTCAGGTTCAGTGGACTTCTCTTATATAATAGAGTATAATAATATTTATTAACGTACATTAATCTCAATACTTGATATGTAATATAAAATGGCAGGCTTATCTTCGCTTCATAAAGAGAGCCACAATGATGAATGAGATTATTATTACACAGAATAAAAATCCAAGAAATATCTTGTTAGTTTTGTTAAATTAAAAATTTTAAATTTTGTACTTGTATAATGCATTTCAATGTTTTTGCCTTGAAAAATATACGAATTCTTAGTGAAAATGTCAGTTAATAAAGATGTGAGAAGTACCCCGTTTTAAGTCAATTATTAAAAGAATACTGGCTTTGCCCTTTCAAGAATTTTCCAAAATATCACATTCCATTCTCATATAAACAGAACACCGTTTTTACTAAATTCTCTTAAACTTTAAAATACACAAAATTTTAATTTCTTTTTTCGTTTTCAAGATATTGTAACTTTAAACTGCTTCACATGTCAGTTGACTTCTAAAGCTATAAAGAATGGTAAACGTACATTATAATATACAGTGGATTTTCGAACTATGGCCCATCGATCAGAGATTTCTTTCCATTCAATATATTAGATGCTTGAAAACTTCTTACCACAGTGATGTTTATCTGGCACAGTCAGTCTGATTTTCGTCTTCAGATCGATTCGGAGATCTACAATGGCTCTACGATACTGATTCTATCACTACTATCTAAGTTTTGTGAATTTTGGAAGACATCACTTACCTGTAAAATAAAAAAAAAAATAATGTTCATATGAATTGAGTTGCGTAAATATAAATAAAACATAACTTCATTGTTTTATATATTTCTTAATTATACGGTAATATATATTTATTATAATCTCGTAAGAAGACGGTCGCTTAAAATGGATTAAATTTTATGATAAAGAATCAAGTTTAACGAAAACGAATCCAGCTACTGTACAATAATAAACGCTTAATGCATTCCCTTGATTTCCAATGAATACTAAAACAACGTATTTTTCTCATTCTCTGCAGTCTGTTTGTGCAGCTCAGTCAAATAATCTCAGAGAAATCGGTTTGAGAAGAAAGGCGGATTTGCAAAATATAAACACACAAAAAAATGAAAGGTACACATCGTTATTATATGGCGTCATGCATTATAAAAAACCCAATCTTTCTTCATTGTATGGCTGTCGTGGATTTATTGCAAGATTATTCCAAAAAACAGCTTTCCTCTGTGTACTTTATTAAAACTCCTTTCTGTTCCGTTAATTTAATTTTCAATTAAGAAGACAGTTTAAAGATTCATGAAATTCACGGCCTTAGCCCAACTTTTTATCCTTCTTATTATTCGTCGTTCTTCCATTTTCTTCTCAACTGCTAATGCGGATGTTATTTTTAGCTTCTATTATTTTTTTGGTAAAGTAAATGATCCTTAGTCAAAGTTTCTCTTCCATTACGATTCAAATTTTCGAGCTCTAAAAATAATATTGATCTTTGAATAAAAATGGAACACGGCGAGACACCGAATTCATTTTAATCAATTCTTGGCGCCCATCATCGAATTTGTTGCATTAAAAAAAGAAAATTTAAAGGTACTTGCAAATTTATTGGATGAAACTAGCTGTAAATCATAGTTGTCATAACTTTCTCAAATTCATTTCTATCGATATTAACGTCATTCACATATTTGAAGAAGAATCCAACTAGAGAGTATTGATAGGTCTCCAGTGACAAATTTTATTACCACAATTTGCGCTCTAAGGAATCCCAACTTTAATTTCAAACATAAACGTTGCCACCATGTCACAAAGATAATATTCCTCATAATCAGAGCATAAATTTCTCTTGATACATCTATTTTATTGAATCTTACTACAATGTTTACACTTTATAAAAAATTAGTGTGATCCATACATACAGAGAATTTATAAACTTGGTCCTTATTAGTCTCCATTAAACAGAAATTTCTTGGTGGGTAAATAAGGTTTCCATCATACCCTTGAATCAAATAATATTGTATTTATATGATCATCGTTAACGCAACTGAGACAGTTCCCAGTCTGTTAAACAGCGTTGCGAAATATCATGTGCGATCCTGTCACCATTTCCCAATGTTACTCATAAAGTAAAATGCTAAATTGCCTAGCCATATCAGATTAAATTAATACCTGGCAGTATTATTAAAAACACAGAGCAAGACAAATATTATCTTAATAGAGCGTGTCGAATTACATGAGCTTGCCCTACGGCCTTTATCGTGCAATCAGCAAATTAATAGTTCAAGGTATCGCATGAGCGAAACATCCAAAGCAAAATTTAATTTGAGATGCTCTTTGGGGAAAGGAGTTTAATATAGTTTTATTGTATATTTTTATTTATGTAATCGATATTATTTAATTTAACGACGAAAAAAAACTAAAAATTCTTCGATGAGATTAAACAGATTACAAGGATAGGGTGGCCTCCCTTTATATGAACTTTTTCGTTAAAAAGGCAAACATTGAAATATATATTTTCTAGAAAGTTTTCGAAAAGCACGTTCTATTCCTCGCTACCTGTCGCTTTTAATGTACGCATGAAATAACCCGTTTCCCACTAATCCGATTTTCATGAAATATTATTATACTCATCGAAAATGCGTATATGAAAATTCATCAAATAAACAAACCCAAGGTTTGCTTGCATCTGATCAAAGCTGTTCATCCGTATATATTTCCATTATCACTTTGAAAAAACTTGTTTTCCGAACGATAATCCCGAAGTACGAATATTTGTTCCGGTTAAAATATGTAAACATTAAAAAAATCCTCTAATAAAGCACAAAGATTAATAGATAGAATTTTAAGGCAATTACCAAGGCATTTTTATGTAATTCCTAGAAGTGAAGCTTGCCCTGCATCAACACCACCTCTACTCAAAGCCTGAGCGCGAAAACGTCATACATTGTTACATTACCTACGGCAGGGTATTGTTGATCATATTTCGACCAATAATAAGCCAGTAAGTAAAGTTCCTATCTGCCGATAGGGCGGCGCTATAGGCGCAGTTGGACCGATTGTATATGTAGAGCTCGATGACCATGAATATCTATAGACCATGTCCTCTACTTAATAAAATTCCCAACCAAGAAGGTTTATAACAGGAGACGGTATGACGTCATAATCTTGAAGCCTATTGTTGAGGCGTCGGCCATATTGGAAGACCCCAAGCCTGTATAGATTAACTATTTCTTAAATAGAAATTTCATAAATTTCTTGCTATAAAAGACAAAAAATCATGCCTTGTTATTCAATTTTATCGTATTAATGCAATATTTACACGTTGCTCATGTAGATAACAGCCATGCAGGTGTCTACCAATATGGCGGATATGGCTTCAACTCAACAATGAACCATGGGAAGGCGCTTCCTTTGTATTAATCCTCCTAGGTTGCCAGATTGAATTTAAAATTTTAAATGTGTTTTGTTGCTCTGATTGCATTTGGTAATTTAATTGTTTAATTTAAAGATTGCAGGAAGTGTCTTTCGGTTATTCTTACTGCCAATGTTTTTTCAAAATGCCGCGGCATAGGCAGACTTTTTTGGGTAAAAATTTGGCTGAGGCTAAAAGGCAACGTTTGGCTATAAACAATGAAAACAATGTAAAAAGACAAATTCATCTTACTGTTAGTCAGGCCCGTACCATCTAGAGAGAAGATTTGAGCACGGAAACGTCATACACTGTTACATCATCATACGAATTCATAATTTAGGGCTTATTATTGGTAGAAATACGATTAGAAATGGCTTTTTATGATGATGTATCAATGTATGACGTTTCCGTGCGCAGACCTTCTTCTAGGAGGAGTTAGTCAGACGCGATCTATAGGAGCGTCGCAGTCATAATTTCAGAGAAATGAGACTCAATCTTTAGATAGAAGTAGATAATTAAAACGTCGAAAAAATGAAACTAATGCTGTCTTCAATGATAACCGATGTGGATGAGGCGCTCCTATTCCATGACCACTAAATTCACTAGATCTCACCATCTAGGATTTTCATGTAGGTCATTCATCAAGAATTTATATACGTATATTCATACACTTGATCAACACCCAAATAAACTACAAGACTTTAATCGGAAAATCGTAATAGAATTTTAACGCCACAGTTACTAGCTAAAACTTGGCATGAACCGTCTTTTCGTACGAGAAGTGCCTCATACACATCGAAGACCAATTAGAGTAAAATTATCATGTTTCTGCATACTCAATACTTTTTGCTAATGATCCCGATGAACAGTTCGAAAGTTATGTTCTATTATTTTTGACTATTTTTTGAAAGGAACACCGTGTAACCTACTATTAAAATGCGTCACCTCAATTGGTTTTATTTTTGCTGCAATCTTTTTCTATTTATAGTAAAATTTCATCATAGTTCATTTTATTCATGGAAATTTCACGGTTTCCACTAGTAATAATATAAGATATTCAAAGACAAAGCATGAGGAGTTATATTTGTACTGAAAGGAGGTTATTAATATATAATTACCATTTATTCGCCATATGGTAAGTAATAAAAATAAAAATAACACTAAAAAGTTACGATTTTATGTAATGACATACATCAATCACGAGTGTTTTGAAAACTGCATTTGATAGAATATTACCTTTAAATTTGTTATGAGGTGAAACATATAGTTGTCAATGGATAACAATCGATATGATCAGCTAGCAATATTTATAACTCTTGTTAACCAAAATTAAAATATGAAATCTGATAACTATTGAGAAATGTATATACCGTATCAGTTATTAAATCATACAGTTTAAGAAGAAATATTTATAATGCGAAATGAAATATTTCTTATATATTAATTTTGCACCAGAGGGTCGTTACTCATTCAACGATTTCCGATTAGTCCTTCAAAGCGCAGGAAGAATGAATAAACTGAATTTCGATAGTGATAAATTCTGGATGTTAAAATTTAGGAATATTTAATAATAACAAATTACTGCTGCAAATGCTATGATAAACGATCAACATGATTTCTTAATTTCGAAAGCATACATGTATCACTTGCACTACTATATACGTTTCAAATTTAAGAATTATGGTAAAACGCCGTATTGTGCAGACTCGGGATCGATATTTCTATAAGAATTTCATGAGTTCTATATAAAATATTTGTAAAAAAAAGGTATGTGCATTCATATACTGCAGAGAGATAAATAATCGAATTCATAATAAATTTTATACTTCTAGATATATAGAAATAAGCAGGATACATTACTGTTGAAATATTTATTTAACGAGACTGTAAGCCATTTTCCCCAAGAGAGCAACATTGAGTAATGGGAAAATTAGTCGCCACGGCGTCACATCAATGAAAAATCATGAAAAACATGGGGAGTTTTCAATCAATTACCTGCTCCCGTGCTCAAATCCTTCAACTAATCGAACGTCAAATACAAACCGATAGGTAATAGAAATTAAAATTAAATACTTTATTATTTTTTACACTCTCCATTCCCCTTCTGTCTGCCTGTCTCTCTCACACATTTCTAAAAGAAATAACACTATTTGACCACCGAGATTTTTTGAGATTTTGGGGTTTCTCAATCCCATGTGAGAGGCGTGAGGCGTTTTCGTGTCTCCCCGAGTTCCCTCTCTGTGACCCCCGGTACTCCATCTTGGTTGGACTCCCGGGAGAAAGCGTCGATCCCGCCATCCATCACTAATCGATACGCTTGACAAGGGCATCGCCGCCTCTCCAAGAGCCACCAACGATAAGAACCTCTCCTCCTCCTCCACTACCTCCAAAAACTTCTTTAAAAGTAAAGAGGAGGAGGAAGAAGAGAGAGAGGAAAAAAATCTCGTTTTTTTTTCCTTTATTTCTTTTTTTTCTGCCGGTCCTATTTGAATTACGGGATTCCACTTAAGCTATTCATTAAAAGCTTCACCGCGGAAACTGTAAATCGTCATAAATCAAAAGCGAGAATTGAAACTCGGTAGGAAACCGATTCTTATCGCTTAAACATAATATATGAAGTTGATTCCTTTTAACTTACGAATGATAAGTTTATTTTTAATTTGAGAATGTAAACAGTGACAAGGGAAAATCTTACAAGGGAAAAATCTTCTTTAACAATTTCGATCAATTTTAAGACGAAGCGTTTTATACAAGAAATAATGCAAATCATTTTCGGAGGCACATTTAAACAACTGAAATCCTGCAATTTTTATTTTCTTAAGACTCCAGCATCATCATCATCAATCATTATCGGAGGTAGATTTATCTTACTGAATTTCTACGACATTTTCTCCTTTTTCAATATTTGCTGGAAAATCATCTACGAAGATAAACATACATTGTGAATGCAAATTAAAACTCGTCGATTCCGGCCAAACGGGATTAGTTGCCCGTGTTAGCTCTATCTCGGATTAATTAAATTAATTAATTCTGAAACCTAGTTGACCTATTAAAAAATATTCTCGACCCAATAGGGCGCTATCATGGCATTCGAAGGTTTCACTTGTTATTGTTCATAGCCGAATGCTTTTCTAAACTGTATTTAGTAAACGCTTTCATTAAACTTGTTCTTCCACACACTTCTGTGGGAGAAATATAATTTTTATAGTACCTCTTTCTACAAATCGGCAATTTTATACTCTTTATCCCCCCTAGAAACTTAAAACATTTATTATAGGTAAAGAAAATAGCATAAAAATCCATTTTTATTGTAGAGTTATGAAATGAGGGTGCACTAAAATATTTTTAAAAATTGTATGGAAAAGTACAAAGCAAAGGAATTTTTATCCTACATTACGAAATATAAAGAAAATATATAAAATATGTTAGAAATAATTTTACTTTTATGGGAAGCATGAATTCTATAGTACGAGGGGCATACTGAAAGTAATGAGCAACATTAAAAAAAAGGTTAATAATTGCGATACACAGAATACATCATTTCAAACAATAAACTTTTGTCTATTTCTCAACATAATCTCCATTCCTTTGGACACATTTTTCCCACCGTTACGGAAGTTTGAAAATCCCTTGACGCTAGAAGTCCGTTCCACTGACGCACTGCTCTCTTCACGTCCTCGTCTGTCGCATAGCGCTGGCCTCTCATCTGCCCCTTCACAAAACCAAAACATGGTAGTCGGAGGGTGCCGAGTCTGGACTGTAGGGAGGATGCGGCTGAGCTTCCCATCCAAAGTTTTGAATGTTCTCGCTGGAACGAACTTCTACCGTCAAAGGATGTTCAAACTTCCATAACTGTGGGAAAAATGTGTCCAAAGGAATGGAGATTATGTTGAGAAATAGACAAAAGTTTATAGTTTGAAATGATGTATTCTGTGCATCACAATTACTAACCTTTTTATTTAATGCTGCTCATTATTTTCAGTATATCCGTCGTATATCTTGCAAAATTTTGTGCTTAATTATTCTGTTTTTCATATAACCAATAAACAATCTTTCAGTAAACTGCAGGATACGATCAGCCAAGCTAGAATTATTATTGTTGCCATATCCTAAAAGCGAATTATAAATTTTATAAAAAGACGTATAAAATTTTACATAAGAAGAATCGCTATATTCTTGAATGCCTAGAAATTGTTAGTAAAGCAGCCAATGAATTGGTTTATTTGGATCGTGGCCCCATTGGCGTCACCAATTAGGTATTTGTCCATAAATATCTACGCTAGTTTCTTATTGGCCGTTTTTCTTTTTCTTTTTTTATATGTATATAATTTTTTTGAGTTTGTATTTTGTTATCATGCTGATGAAGAGATTTAGTTTGTACATATGTGTGTTTTATTAAACTTCTTTGAGGTTTTTAGCCCTAATCTTAAAAAAAGACGTTTGGTTTAGAATATTAGTTTTAAGCAAGCTCTGAGGTCGTTGGTCCAACCGAAATTTTGTAATATTTCAATGAGAATATGCGTGAAAAAAATCTAAAATCATTAAAAAATGTAGATAAGGAAGAGGACGGTCATAATCCATAAAAGTAAAATAATTATTTTTGGCACATGCTTCAAAAAATAATAAAAGAGACCGTTAAAACCTTCAGGCCAGTGGCTCTTAACCTTTTCTAAACCCTTATTCTTAAAGTTGTCGAGAAAACCTCGAGTAGAAATTCGTCAATTTAGATGCAACGCCCGAAGTTAGTCGTGATATTACACAAAATCTCAAGGAGTATGCAAATATCCTGTCTCAGAACTATTATTCCTTTACTAAAGTCCTGTAACACAAAATCGATTTCAAATCTCTCCTTTTTTTATTTCCACTGTCGTTTTGACTTGCAACCCGTATAAAGTTATTGGTTTCATTATACACATAATAGCATGGGAAGTGAACGTAAAACAACAATTCGACATAATCACAAATTGCTAATAGGGTGTTCTTTAAAGGGATGGAAGATAATTAGGCCGATTCTCCGCAATTATCGATAATCAATTTATTTATCCAACCATCCATTCGAATTAATTACAGAGGACTTCTACACAACAACCGAATAAACATCCAACAATAACCACCGGGATACGTGAGAGTAAAGATAGACTCTCTCTCTTGTGTTATTACATGCGGAAAGGAACTGAATGTTTAAAGGAAAATTCATAATTGCTGGCTATTAGCAATCGACGAAAGCACTCTATCAATGCGTTTTTAAGGTTAATAGATGGTAATGAGAATGATGATAAGGACATTAAAGATGTCCCAATTTTATTATTTAATAATATACAAGCATTTTTGCGAAATTTTTATTTAAAGTTTCACTTAAACTTTTTATTATCTTCTTTTAAATACAAAGAGAATTAGGGACATTAAAAATAATGGGTATAGGGATTTTAAAAAGGTTACTTTTCGGTTAAAGATAAAAAAGAAACTATTAAAGAGCTGAGATGATTTCAGCCATGCTTTTTTCAACATGACATCGCATCCCCAGCAAAATGTTAAATTTTCCTTTTCTTTACGCGAGGGCATATCCCCTCATTTTTTGAAAAAAAAATATATAAATATAACCCCGTTTTCTCCGTCCAAGTCCTCCTCGCAATACTTTACAATGTTTATGCAGCTGAATGAGTTTCTTTTCTCTCTCTTTCTTTCTGTCTCCTTTTCATTTCTTCTTCTCGGGGTATAAAAACGGCAGAGCTAGAAGTTACTGTGGTGGCAATGTGCCAACGTCGATGAGTCTGCCATCTAGGAACGGTGGCTCCAACAACTAACTAGCAAAATGTGGGAGTTCGTTCCTCCCTCTCCACCTCCCTTCTCCTCCGCCACCTTGTAAAGAAAATGCAGTGGCAATCGCGATATTGTTCGAGAGCGTCGGAATCAATCAAAAGGCTGGATTGTAGGTGGGTGGTGGGTGGAGGTGGGTGGAGGAGGGGGCGGAACTTGGAAAAGCGAGCGACAACAATTTTCACGACGAGTGACGCCGAATTTTCAGCTCAACTCGTCCGAATTCATTAAGAGTGGCCGCGGGTCCTCGTCCGCTAATCCCCGGCCACTCGTGGATCGCGCTCGGAGCTTCCACCATGCTCGCCCGGTGAAACAATGCTCTTCCCATGACAACTGACACTGAAGGATTACGCCACCCGTAACTGCTGGCCCAGAAATGAAATTACTCTATTTATCTTGGCGACCTGGGGCGAAATTGCCGCCAGATGAATCCCTGTTTCGCTCGTAGATCGCATTTGCCGGCCGTTGAGACAGTAGCACCTCTCGACGACAGGAAAAGGCGCCGCCGCCACTCCCTTGCCTTTGCTTCCTCTTTCTCTCCCTTTGCCTCCCTCCCTCTCCTTCTCTGTCTCTTTCTTCTCTTCTATACTGTATGTACTACAGAAAACCGACGACGGCGACAACAACAACGGGCTAATGCCTCCCGACGACGCTTAAATAACTGTCGCCGCCGTTGCTCTATGCCAAATGGAAAAGGGAGAAGGAGGAGGAGGTGGGGTGGAGGAGGAGGAAAAGTAGAAAAGACGAAGAAGGGGAAAACAAACAGTCGCCAGCCACAAATGCAAATGGCAGCCGTTGCTCCTAACGATCCCGGCACATTAACTGTTCATTCTCTGAAAATGAACACCCATTTCAGAACGTTTTTGACTCGTGGAACGTAAACCAAATATAAAACGAGTGTTCCATTTTAAGAGATTTTTTTAACTAATCCTTACTCAGTAAAAGCGTGATGATTGGACCTTAGAAGAGCTCAAATGTAATGAAATATTCACATAATTAAAGATGCATATTAAAGAAAGCATTTCACTGTAATTTATGTTACTAACTGAATCTTATAAAACTTGGAATAAACTAACAAATAAATAATCTATTCTCACAATGCCATCATATCGTTTCTACTAAACTGGCAATTTTCTTTAATGATATTACAGTTTTGAATTTAGTATTAAGCCGTGATGCGAAAAAAATAAAAGTGCAGCTTGAAATCCCACGTTGAGAAATCGATGAGCGCCATCTTTGATGACGAATTTTATTTTTTTCCCATCCAAATCGCACAAATATAGCTTATTGAATGATGTAAATGTTACATTTTTTAATCCATAAGAATTCATGAAAAACTTTAATTAAACTGTTGTAATTAAATTCTTTGTGTAATTAATTCTAAATTTACTTTAGTGTTCTTGTACGAAATATGAAAACGCAGATCAAGAGGACCGCAAAAGAAATTAACAACGCAACCTTATAAAATTGCCATCATTGCCTAGGTAAAAGAAGCAGCGAACACAAATTCTATTACCTAGTGGAATTATATTAAAAGTTTAGAAAACTTCCTTCATCGTTATTATACTATAAGAGAAAATTAAAATTTATTTTTATTAGAAAGTGCCCCCCCCCCCCTCGAATGGGGGGATTAGTAAGAAAAACCGTGGAATTGAAAACCTCTAATCCACAAACATTACTTAGAGAAGAAATATTGGATAATGTTTTGAAGACTAAGAGAGTGTCTAAAACGTCCGACAGGTCGCCAACAGGTCACGTGGTAAGGTCGGAACCGATTCGTGACCGATCGCTTCCATGTATGTGTACCTCTTGGATAGCACGGTCGTGATCAATCGAAACTAAAAATAGGGGAAAGTGGGGCAAGACGGATCTTCTAAAGTTAATGACTGTTTAATTCCAAGAAAGAACCAATGGAATGCTTTCATTTTTTATTATTCTATGAAGAACCCTTATTGTTTAATATGATAAAAAGACAACAGAAATATCTGAACACAGGTTGAAAAAAAAACAAAGGTGCTTTAGAACCATTTTGTCTCCAGAAAGGGGCACAACGGGCCATCGCTTTTTGTGTGCTCTACAAATGAAATTTTTGTTTTTTCAGTAATATCTGCGCCCAAAGTTTACATTTGTGGTCAGATGTAACAGGTTTAAATGCCCATTTAAATGACTTCGTTGCCATGATTGATGACTTAATTTCCTGTGGTAATGCCGTACCACTGCCTAATAAAGCAAACAGAAATGAAATGTAACATCACGTCTTCCATGAATTACCTGGCGGGGGCGGAACGGACCATGTCATTCCATTCTGACCCCGCTGCGTTGAGCCATGTGGCCTCTCACTCAATGCATTATCTGTATGCATGATACAACTCGATCCCCTGAGCCTACATTAAAATTCTATAGCTTAATTAAAGATTCGTCGTCTTCTTAATAGATGTGCTAGATGCTTCAAATTTACAACTATTTTCTCTTATGACAATAAGATGTTGATTACAAGCTTATCTTAGATCTGAACAGACACGATCGTACAAGTCAGCTGCCGTTCCGTGTTGTTTCTTTGAAACAGGATATGCAAGAGGGTTAGATATGAAGACGCCAGTTACAAAAATTGCCAATTTGGCAGAACTTAACATAGATATAGCCACGTAGTCCATCAAGCCCTACAGGTCTGTCTTGCCCCACCTTCCCCTATATCGTCAGAGTTCGGCACCTATGTCAAGGTGTGAAATTCTTCTGCTACCTCATCTTTTACATTAAGTGCATTACCTTCTTGCCTATAATTAGTAATTAAGCTTCTCTGCAAAAAAAGTTTAATTACGCTAAGCATAGCCAAAGATTTGACTGGTCAAGCACGTTCACGACCGCTTTTGATCAACCGGACTTATTAGATAGGCCCTAATTCTCCATTCTTAACGGTCAAAGACAAAAAAATAAAAAGAATTAAAACATAAACTAGCATGATTTAAGCCTTAAACTTACTATCCAAAACAGAACTTAAAGCTTCGATATGATTCAGGATTAAGCGTTTCCTTTTCTCTTTGACCGTTGAGAATGGAGACGTCGTCTTCGAATACACTCCGCTATTATTGTCCTCATTATTCTTGCTTTCAATTTTCTTTTACTTTAAATTTGTATTTGTAGGTTGAATAAAAACGCCCCCGGTTACGAGGTAATATCGGCTATTAAATAAATCTATTATTCTTTAAAAATCATTGAAAAAATAGACTTCTTCTTTGCTGTCAAACCGAGTTCTAACATCGTTCTTGTGTATTTTGGAAAGCACTCAGAATCCTTCTACGTCTAGAAACCGGAGTGGGAGAAACCCAACAAAATAACAATAATTCGATGAAAGAAATACAAAGAGAAGGGAAGACAAAAATGTGCCGATAAGATAAGAAAAGAAAGCATCGGGGGGGAGGACAGAATATCGAAAACCTATTACAGGAGTGAAAGGGGAGAATGGAGGAGTGGTAGGGGAAGAAGAAATAGAGGAAAAATATGAAGGAAAACACTCTTCAGAAGAGAAACGAAAACAGTGAATGATGATAGACAGTGAGAAAGAGAATGTGAGTAAAGAAGCGAAAACGTGTTCATGCGACTTCGTGATGGGTTCACTGGAAATCCAATATAAAATATCTAGATTTCACTGCAGCCTTTTCTCTAATGAACATAAAACGTTATTGCGGGGTCGAAGGGAAATTTTGCACGCTTTCAATGCACCTAACAATACTTTCTTCACCTTTAAAAATGGAAATGGTCTGAAATATACATGCGAAACAGTGAAATAGTAAAAGATTGACCAGCTTTATGAAAAGGTGCTTCTTTCTTGAATAAATAAAAAGTATATACATTTTTCGATAAGTGATGCCATAGCCTTTAAAATAAAGCTATTAATTTAGAATAAACATGAACATTTTAATTATAATTTTATTGGTTACGCAAAATTATGGCTTCTGAATGTACGTACATGCCTTTTAATATGTTCCAAGAAGTTTGAAACTGCAATTATAATAATCTACAAACTTTGAAATTAAATTTAGAAATTAATTAATTTTTTTGCGTTTTAATAGAAACTTTAAATAGATGACAGTAGATAAAATTTTAAAGTTAATTAAAAGAACGATTTTTTTTTGTTTCACGGTAATGAGAAATTATGTTAGTTGAACTAGCGAGACAATATTTACTTCAACTGCGTAATAAAAATTATATAATGAAACTTCTGGTAGATGTGCTATACCAAGATTATGTATATTCCAAGAGGGTAATGCATGGTTGACCCACGCGGTTGGGCTAAATTAAAGCTCGATCAGAAACTGCAGGCAGACAATCGAGTCGAATGGCAGCCTAATTTGGGGATTATAAACTCTGCAGATGATGGATGGGGAAAGAGATACCCACCATAAAAATGGTCATCGATATCATTCATTTTTGATCAACTTTCGTCAACATCATGAATGTCTCCAAACGAGCGCTTTCATGTACGATGGGCTCTTCTTCACATATCCCCATGCCTATGACACAGATGTTGACGACTCATTTCACCAACAACAGAGCGATAAGCCGCGATAACGACTTCCTATAGCTCCTGGATTTGAATCCCTGTGATTGTGGACTGTGGGGTTATCTATCTCAAGGCTAAGGTTTATTACACACATACTGGTTCGTTGACCGACTTGAAACGAGCTTCGCAATTCAACTGCATGGGATTTTAAATTTATTACCGAAAGCGTCATCTTGCTTCGTTGTCAAGTTGTCGCCATTTTGAGTAAGCATCTTCAAAATATGGAATGCAGTCATAAGAATCAATTTTAGAATCTTATGGTTTGTTATTTTCCATAATTTTATTTGATTTTTCTCTGGGTAACAAAATGATTTCAAATAGTTAAATTAAAGACTACCACTAATCCCTAAGTTAGGTTTTTCAGAAATTGTGCGATTTCCTTTTATAGTTTTTCAATAAAAGTATTTTCATGTTCTAATGAATAGGTATAAAATTTCCGAAATTTATTTGGAGGAACCTCGATTGTTTTAAGAATGCTCAGAAAAGTTTTGAACGTTACAAATTCGTTGAAATATCAAAAGTGTGTAAATATCAAAAGTGTGTGTGAATTTTCGTATAAACTTTAAAACAACCTTTATGGGATTTTTGCTTTCCCTTTTTAAAAAAGAAGCCTCTTAATAAGAGGTCCTTACATTGCTAAATATCCTGCAGAAGCTTTTCCTTCAAAAAATGTACAAAATGAAACAACGCTGCCGAAATAAAAACTGCATTGATGCTTTCGACAACATTAATTTCCTCCATTAGGACAGTAAATGCGCACCATGAATACGAAATCGATCCACTCACAGAGAATTAACATCGAGGATCTTACAGCTTTGGAGGCTAGAAGTGTTGCCAATGCCTATCTATTAACCCAACGGGGAAAAACAATAGAATGCACCCGAAAAACAATAGGTGGATGGATGGATGAATGGCTGGCTGGCTGGTTGGATGGATGGATGGATGGACGGATGGGAAGGATGATAAGAAGAGTCCCATTTCTCGAAGGAGGAGAGCCTCCTGACGGTGTAATAGTCCATTTGCAGCCGAATGGTTGTGATCGTTCCAAGAGTGGAAAACAAAAAAAAAAAAATCCAGAAAAAGAGGCTTCTCTCGCCCGGTGCCGCCATTCGCATCGCGTGACGTCACCGATTGATGTTCACCCATAAGCCATTTCACCCGAAACCGTTCGCTTATCATAATACGTACTCTTTCCATCACAATCAAGTTCCATCATTCTACGTGAAAATAGAGAAAATAAAAAATGAAGAGGAAAAAAAAAAAAGACGCCATGTAAATGCATTTTCCCTGTTCATTTATTCATTCATTTACTCGCGGTCCTGTTTTTATTTTGTTCCCACATGATTAATATCCTCTGCAACTTTTTGAAAAGGAATTTCATTTTTAAATAAATGTTTTAGAGTCTTAAATTCGCCATTTCTTTACACATCATGAATAGTTGTTAAAGTTTGGGGGTAAAAACCATCACCACCATCTAATGAAGAAATACTTTATGGCAGGGGGGATTAATATTTTTGCATTAATTTTAATCATTATTTCGCAAAAATAAACGACGGCACGCTATTTTTTTTAATTTTTTAAATTTGTTTCCACTAACAAAAAAACAGATATTTCAGTCACTACCTCATTTTTCAAATACAATAAGTTTACTCTGAGAAAGCATTTTACAAGTTCATATACCTTGTAATTGTTCTCAAACGGTTGTCTTTTTTAAAGAAATGCATGAACTAATTTAATGGTAAAATCTTCATAATAGATCCATACTTACAAAACAACAGTGAACTCTGTTTATTTAATTAAGGCGTAGTTCTGCTTGAATTCTTTCTTTCTTGGAACCTGCCCATATAAAGCATAAGGCGAATAGAGAACAGAATTATAGGAGTGGTTGGGTTATTAGAAATTTTGGCGTCGACTATTAAGGTCATTTTGCGCCTTTTACACAAGTTATATCTGTACGCAGCCCGGGACAAACACAAACATCCATGCCCACGGCGGGATTCGAACCCACGACCAGGCGGACTCGAGAACTAGAAAGCCTACGCCCTAGCCCTCTCGGCCACCTGGCCGGCAAATTATAGGAGTGATGGCCAAGACTATAGCACATGTAAACTGTTAACAGCTCTTTAAGCGTATGTTAGAAAAATAATTTCGTAAAATTATTACCATGGTTTCAAATGTTTCAACTACTCACTTTTCAGTAACTTATGTAGTTTTTAAATAGAACGTAAGCTTGATTTTTCTATATACACTGCTGAGCTAGTAATCTTTCTATATACAGTAAATCTTATTTCGTATCTCGAATGACTTTATGATTAGAGGTTTTCCTTCCTTTACAGGTATTCCAGATCACAGTTCCTTCCTCGTATATTAACTTTGGCAAAAGTACAACATACAGACGAACTTGTCCGTTACAGAAAAAAATATGCAATATTCACTGGATTCCAAAATACAGATGTGTCCAACTTGGCATTCTATATAGACAATATTTTTTACATATTTTCTATCGATATCTACCTATTTCTGTATAGATTATTTATAGTTCTGCAAGTGCCCGTACAGTAATAAACGGGGCTGCCTGGGGCTTGGCTACTTTGCAACATCCTTTGCTGCGATGGCAAATGACACCGATTTGTTCAAATGATCGTTTTATCCTCGTATTTGATAATTGTAAATTTCATACTTTCATTTTTCACAATGAATAATGTATTTTCCAATATGTTTAGAGTTCTCTTTGCTCCAAGGCAAACTCTATAATATGCGGATTTGATCTTCTTTAAGCACACTTAGGTAACGTGCTCTCATATTTACATGAAAATCGAAATGCCATCATAAATTTTTGAAAAACTCTCTTCTATCATTGTCATCCCTTTGACAACATTGACAATATATCACTATTGTCCAAATGGGATAGATAACCAAATGCAATAGATGCAAATTTAACCTTTCACATCTAAATTGAATTTGTTTCGAGCATACAAAATGAAACAATCCCATTTACAATAAAGTACGCAGAACTTCCTGAAGACTCGCCTTAATATTCATTAGAGCGAGGAAGTGCTTAGAGGCCACTCCAATTTTAATAATTGATGGTATAAAAACATCAGAGAAATTAAATATTGGCATTGGCCTTAAAAGCTTCTTTGATTTTAATAACTTTTTTATCTTGTTTTCAAGGAGTAAGAAGTTTTAAATTAACTAGATAATAGCAGTTGCCAACAAAATTGACAAACCTTCCCCAGCAATCGTTTCCGAGGCAACATGGTATTGCTTTTTTCCATTCATTCGATATTAATCTGCGTTTTATTCGTTCCTCCTCCCCCTCCCCTCACTCAAGAAAGAAACGCTCACCCCGTAAACCATTTAATGACATTTTCGAGATAACAAACAGCCATAAAAATTTGTTCTCAACCTAATCCGGACTGTAATCCCCTAATGAGGCGGCGCAGAACGGAGAGTGCGTTAGCTAAGAACTGACGTAATTTTGGCAATTCAGCTTTTGCATTTCCAATGGGAGATAGAGAATAGAAATAACAATAAACACATCATAAAAGGAGAGGCAATAAACTCTCGGCGAAAGGAAATAAGCCAGATTTGCGTTGGCAATTTGGCGAAGCGCACGTCTAATAATGGACCGAATGGATCGCCATAGCGATTCCCGAACATGACGAACTCATTTCGAATTCGGTGGAAAATATAATCAATGGGAAACGAACAGTTGCTACACAACACGTCGGCGGACAGCCAATAATTCACCGGACCTCGAAAATGGAACTGCCTTTCCTGTCTACGAAAGCCAGCCTATGGTACCTTTCAAGAGAGCGAAGAGCGATGGACGACGGTACAGAAAGAAGGCCCTTCGGCGATCGAAAAATTCCTTTTTATTCAAGGAGAAAAGGAATTTGAAAATATGACGAAGGGGAAAGACAGGGACAGAAATGAAAAAAAAACACTCAATAGGCATTTTTATTATTGCCCGTAATGCGCATTTCACGAGCAACCAATTCACTATTCCCCTTTAAAAATTCGTTATCGTTGACAACATCCAAAAAATGTTGGCTTTTTTGCTGCATCGTAGAATTCTTTGTAAACAAAATTGCAGGTAGTTTCTAGAAAGGGCGGCCCAAAAAACAATTATTTTTTTTGGTGCATATGTTTAAATTTCACTTAACTTAGTCTAACTTAATCTAACCCTTTATTAAAAAATAAACAAAATAATGGAAAATGTAAAACATAAAATTACTGAAACACAAGAAATTTTTGATGATGTACATACACTTCCAGCTTTAAGCTATTCATACAATACTTGTTCACCCAGGAAGAACCTTTCTTTTTACTCTATTCGGAAGATGTTTCAAGCATTTTGTAATTAGGTCTTTATTAGGTTTGCGTTAAAATGCTTTTCATTAGTCTGCTATCCCAAACTCCCTTGTCCAATGTTAATTTTATCTCCAACTTTTTTTCTATTAAACATAAAGACCTAATTTCAAGTGCCATGTTGTAGAGCATCGTCTAATTAGCCTAAGTCCTAAAGCAATAAGATATTAGTCCAGAATAAAAGACTAAATTTTCCTCAATCGCGCACACAAGGGCTATGAATTAAGAACTGGCATTGCGGGGAAGCCGCGCTGCTCCTTTTAATTGACAAAATCCAGCTTCATATATTTAAACAAAATTCAAAATGAAAAGGCCAGTTCCAACATAAATAACACTATTTAGTAACAAAGAAGAAATATTGCAGAACTAAATCAAAGAGGTGCTTGCCATGTTGTCCCTCCGAAGGCACACAAATTTGAGCTCGTGTTTCGACGTCTTCCATTATCTTTGGTGTAACAACTACGATTGCATCTTTCATTAGTTTCGAGATCCAAGATGGAGAAGTTTCATAAATTAGTTTGGCTTTTGAGGGACATGTCGAGCATTATCTTGATTAGTTCTGTAATTATTTGTTAGAAAACAGGGTTATTTATGCTGGAATTGTCATTTTTATTTTGAGTTTTGTTTAGATACAAATTTGCGGCTTCCCCGAAATACAAATTCTTAATTCAAAACATTGGTGTACGCTATTGATCACAAATTATTCTTTAATTTCTGACTAAGAAATATTGCTTTTGCTGATGAATTTAGACTAGAACAGTAGACAATGTTCTACAACTTGGCAATTGGAATTAGGAAGGAAAAGCGTAGGAATGAAACGACATTGCATAATGGGGTGATTGGTTGGTTGGTTAATTAGAATTTTCGGCGTCGACCACTAAGGTCATTATGCGCCTTTTACACAAGTTATATCTGTACGCAGCCCGGAACAAACACAAACATCCATGCCCACGGCGGGATTCGAACCCACGACCAGGTTGACTCGAGAACTAGAAAGCCTACACCCTAGCCCTCACGGTCAACTGGCTGGCACAATGGGGATGAGGATAGTAACAAATATTGTAGTCTATTTTCTCGTACCCATAATAAAGAAATTTGAAACACTTAACTACATTTCCTTATAAACTAAACGAAAGGGTAACTCCAAGGAGCATATCAGGAGGTCTATCTCATGCCTTTTTCCAGTGACTGCGAGATTTTGCGAGAACTGCTAGCCATCTGGTGGTCAGCTGGATCAAACGGTAAATGTTGCTTCATTGCCAGTGACGATGAACTGCACCATTTAGGTGAAGTAATGTTACCTCTATTTCAAAATATGAAATTTGCAGACTAAGAACAATGTTTTCCTCGTTTTTGCAGATCATTATATATTTGCCTCTTTTATTTGAAGATTTTAAAAAAAGTTATAAAGTCATCAGCCTACGTACAAAACGGTTGAACCAAGACTGCATAGAGAATATTTTTGCTCTAATTAGACCCAAAGGAGGCAACAGGGATAACCTAAATTCTTTAGAATTCAGTCAGGCTATAAAACAAATAATTGTGTGCAAACTTTTATTCAACAGATCTAACTGCATGGCAGATAATTTTTCTTTCCTGATTAACTTAAAAGATGTTCAGGAATTGAAAGACAAAATTAAGGATATTTGTAGACATATTCAAAGGTATGCTGAAATACAGGAAAAAATTACAATGCCAGTGCTGACATAGAATTTGCTGAGAAAAAATGCGATCATTTATACTGCAGGACATTTGACAGGAAAAATCATATTTTCATGCGAAAGAAATTGTATTACAAAACATGTGGATCTTTTTTTTACGAAAAGGTAGCAAATATTTCTTTAAGGAATAAAATATGTCAAAACTGTGAAAAAAGAATTATTGTTAAATTTTTAAATCTTAGAATTCACCATAGTGTTCTCTCTTAAATTTCTCAATTTAAATCAGACCAGGCTCATCATTAAGCAGAATAAGAGAAATGCTAAGCAAAAAGATTTTTATTTGAGTGTATGGTAATATTAAGATGTATATTCCTTTTAATTTTAATACAAATATTTAAAAAGTTTGCAATAAATAGAGGTTTCAAATTATTTTTTACATGTTTGCCCCACTCCCAGCCCGATCTTTCATCTTATTTGCATTAAAGCTTAATGTTTATAAAGCATTTTCTTCCGGACAAGAGCATTACTGCTCGCCACCTAGTGGCCGGGTGGATCAGGCAATCTCGCGCAAAATCTCGCAGTCATTGGAAAAAGGCATGAGATAGACCTCCTGATATGCACCTTGGTATCTCCTCGATACCCTGTATATTTCAGTATCTATACGCGGTTCACTTACAAAGTTCATGGCAAATATTTTTTTGCAGGTAAATGTGTTATTATACAAACATTTCATAATATAAATATGAAAATACACAATTTACTTTACCAATAATCTCTGTTAAATGGGT
>JAHWFO010017593.1:752393-800696 GCA_023313115.1 Rhysida immarginata
ATTTCGATTTGATACAGAAATTGAAAGCTTCACTGCGTGGGAGATGCTTCCCTACACGAGAAGACATCGTCAACGCAGTGCGACGCGAATTAACAGATTGGACAATGGAACAGCTGATGGTATTAGTCGCCTTCCTCATCGTTGGCAACGAACGGTTGAGGCCAATTTTTTTGGTATAATCGGAAGTTTTGAAGGCCATTTATACAGAAAAGACGAAAAGTCTTCAGAAAATCTTGTTAAAATTTCGAATTTGGAAGTTTTCTAAGTTCTATATGACCATTTGCGGCGGTTTTGCCTTGGAGATTACTTCCAAAGTTCTTAATGTGTTAATGGGCGCCCAGACTATTGTGATCAACATTATTACGGCAGATGATTTTTTTTTCATTTTTATTGTAATAGACGTTATTGGTAAGACACCATGGTTATTTTCTTATGTATATTGTATAAGAAAACGTTTGCCTGCAAAAAAATTGGTCGCCATGACTTTGTAAGTGACCTGATGTATCAGGCGTTCGCTTTTAAATATATGTAAGCATACAAGCTTATATGGATTGCATTTCATATCAGCTATATGAGAAAAGACTTCCGATTATATTTTGATATATAATCGCTTCAATTTCCTGTTTTCCAGCTTTTAGCTCTCATCATTAGTTAGTTCCATGGCTTATAATTAGACAATGGCGTTCTCCAAGCTGAATACTTGTCATTATTCCAAAAACTGATAACGTTCACTGGCTCGTAATTCATAGCAATAATCAATGAAACAATTATTTTGATAACGATAATTGATTTAGGAAAAAGTTATTTAATAAATTTCAAACGAACTCGATTAATTGAACTAAAATTTGAAGAGCTTAACTTGAAATTTAATTACGGCAATAAAATTTAAGCACTAAAACATTGACAATTTCATCCTGAAAGGAATATTAACAAAAATAACAACAAAAAAAAAAGTTATCAAAACTTTGTCGAAACAGCATTCTATTCGGAATGAAAATCACTAGAGAAGACTTTTAACAGTAAGCGGTTCTAAATGCAAATGAATTCTCATATGCAAATGATATTTAAATCAATCAAACGAAATCCAATTAAAGCGTACGGGGCTGACTAGAAACGATCTATGGCAAGTTTTAATTTTATTTTCATTCATCCGTCTCTCCTTGTAATGAATGAGCAATAGAAACACGACAATGTTTAATGAAATTTTAGAAATGTAAACTCTTATATACCAAAAACGGAAATTCCAATCAATGAAATTTGTTTTAAGTAATGCATATATGCATAAAACATTCTCTTTTTTATTTGAAATTATATGCAGAGAGCGTTCTTCTTTAATGCAGATCTTTTATTTCGGATAGAATGAGCAAACGATTTAGTTCAGAAAAAGAAAATTCAAAAACCAAATTTTTTGGAATAAACTCGATTCTCCTCTGTCACTTTTCTTATCTTTTGACGAGCTCAAGGGATCTCTCTCCGTTTTCAGCATCTTTAAAGAAATTAGGAATATTCTTATTACTCACATGAATGCTCAAAATACATTTAATGAGGGAACGGTAACCTTAATGGTGGCAATTAAAGGCAACTTTAAACTCTTCCTGTTAATAGTTTTTAATTTTCTGTACGAGACAAAACAACAACGAACAGAAACGAGGGAAAGAAGGAAAAAAAAAAAGGAATATTAAAAAAAAAAAACTGAAATTAAATTTTTTTCAAAAAAAAATTGGGGACTGAACTTCATGATTAAAAATTTTTCGCTAGCACGCAATCTCAAAACAAATTAGTATTTGTAATTTGACGATTTAATTTCCTTTAACACGCTTGCCACTAGATGGCGGAGCGGCGCCTTTGTTTTATAGTCGGGACGAGGAAAAGAAAAAGAGACGGAAAAAAGAAATGAAGAAGAAGGAGAAGCCGTCGCACCGAAAAACATTCATTTGAATATTACTTCAAAAGAGAAGGAAAATTTTAACCAATTGGCATTCGTCGCTCGTTTTCTTACTCTTTTATATTCCTCTTTCTCCTGCTGGAATAAAATTGTTAAAACAAACCGATGGATATTTTTTTTCCCTTTCCTCTCTCTTTCTCTCTTCATCGCCATCATTCTGACAGAATACAATGATGAATTGGTGCATTTTAAAGAGCATTAAAAAGTGCCTAGCCTGAAGCTTTTCGAGAGACAAAAATGTTTCAACATTTACAAAACAATAAAATTTTAAAATAAAAGTAAATGAACCCTGAAACGAAATGCCTGGAACATTTATCGCCAACGGGGCTTTGAAATGGCTAAAATTTAACAAGAACAGCCAACTCTGGTAGATCAGCCATGTTGTTATAAGCTTCTTGGTTTAACAGCTAAAAAAAGTTAAATCCTTGTTGATCCATTGAAAACTTATAAACTCAAAAAAAGATCTTCTTTTCGCAAGTTTAATGATGTTTCCCTTCATGAGATATGTGATATGTCCTCACTCTTAAACAAAGGTTTTATTAATTATCGTAATTTTAGATACAGTTTTCTAAAATAAAATCCTTTTTGTGATCTAGTAAGGTTTTGGAAGGTTCCCTAGACTAACATGTCCGTTAAAAAATAATAAGAGAAAAAAATTCATCTAATGTATGCCATTTAATTTGATAACTTCTGTAAAAGTCATTCTGAGGGTCGACCGTTTGGAATGGTTTCTTACTAGTGAAGATGAACTTTGATCATGAACTATTCAATATAAAGACTTCCACTTGAGTCGCGTGTAATTCAAAAGAAGACTAAGTCATTAGAATCTTGATTAATGAAAAAAAAACCCTAGAATTATTTCGATGAGTGATGATAACTATGAGAGAACTCAAATAAGTTCAAAATAATAGAAGTTGTTAGGATTGAACTCGTAAACCTATTTAACAAGCTTTCTTTAAAGAACTATTCCAACTCTAGAATTAGTTACAAACTTTCCTTCGTGTTTTTCAGAAAATAATTAGTCCATATGAAGACTAATCCCATCAATTATATTTTTACTTAACTTCAAGGGCTATGGACTCTAAACAACACCTGTTTATTTTCTAAGAAACCTTAAAAAGTTGATTTATTCACTTTTAAAGTTTTATTAATATATTAGCCAAATCTTTCGCTAAGACTGAAGTATTGATTTGTAGTTTCCCGGGATATTTCGCAATCACCCCATGAATAGTATTTAATCATAATAAAGGTATAATTTTTAGGGCCTACGTCTAATTAAATTTTCTTTATCACTATACATATTTTAGCAGCGACAGTACGCTTATCACAAGATAGCAGCACGTTTGAAGAGAATAAAGAAATAGTATATGCAGTTTCTGGACACGGGGTCTGTGTTGAAGAGACATAAAGGCCCCGGGTTCGTGGCCGACCTTTAATAGGACCTGCAAGACCTACGGACACGAATGGGAACGCCTTGGCTAGTGTGCTCTCGAAATGCTGCAGCGACCTGGATAAAAATCGAATATATATTGGACATACTTAGTGTCACGAAAAGAGCACATGTAGAAGTATGATGATTTTTGTCTACATACTTCGACTTCATAGACTGATGTACGCAATAAATATTTTCTTGGAATAAAATGAAAATCAGGGCATTTCAAAAGAGGCACCCTGTACTTCCAGACAGTCCAATATGGCAAAGTTAAAGCCACACAAAAGAAAACTCTAAGATAGTATATCTTCTGTTCAAAATTTGAATGTCCAAACTATGAGGTCTTGCTTTATCTCACGATTATTGCATCAGAGCTGCTAAAAGCCCCTATGTGGAAAGCGATGCATTTGCAGGAAGAGTTGGCGAGTTGGTCTTGCACCGAAAAGGGCTCGACAAACTTTTAGGTCAAACCATTGAATGAAGCTTTGAGGAAGTTTGGCACATCCCAAATCCCAAATATACAATAAATTAAAAAACAAACTGAAACTAGATGCCAGCATAATCCAAAACAAATAACTTATTTTTGAAAACGTACTGATATATAACAATATCCCACTATTCTTCGGTTGTAGAATTGTGAAACAAAAGTCCTTATGAATTATTAAAAAGAGTGGAGATACCTGAAATGAATTATTTCAAAGCTATCATAAATCAGTAAAGACGTGCAGAAAACTTCTTCTATCTTGTAAAATTTGAGAATTATAATTTCTCAAAACCGTGAAAACAATTCCTAGACAATTTATAGTCTATGGCAGTTATATTCAAATACCAAATAAAAATGCAGGTTGTATTCGAAATTTATGGATATGAGATGTAAAAAATATTTCTAGGTTTCCTTATAAAATGTAAAACGGAAAAAAATTTTTTTTATTTAATTTAGCCTTGAGCCGAAAGATTTTAAACGGCCACGACGACGAGAAAATTCCATTTCCTTTCAGAAATCGTGTCGGATCAAAATTTTCTTTGCAACATATTGAGTGGAGCGTTAGAGTACCGCCAAAATATTTATTCTTCTACGTGAAGGACCAGGTTTTTTGTTTTCCAAAAGATAAAAGGTTGAAATTCATGAGAAATGAACGGGTGATGTTTTTAATCGATTATTTTCTCCTACGAGCAGAAGCGGCTGATCGAGCGATGGTGCCGAGTAGAAGGGCTCGTCTCCCCGGCCGCCACCAACTTAAAGGTGGCGTCGTCGTCGCTCTCTTCTCTCTCTCTCTCTCTCTCTCTCTCTCCTGCCCGCTACCTGAGAAGAGCCACTCTGATCGAGCACATATACACTTAGAAAGGGGGGTTAAAAGCATAGACATACAAACAGCACTGCATCTAAGGCTATAAGTGCAAGCCGAGGACGGATGAGCTAAACCCCGGGCGTAGATTAGAATGGAGAGGCGGGGGGGGGGGGGGGCGTAGTATAAAGGGGTGAGAACGAAAAGCGGGATAATGAAGCAGCACGCGAAAACAAAATGGTCGCAATGAATTCTGAAGATGAGAAAATCATTACGAAACGGGCGGTGAAGGCTTCTCTAATGATGACGAGCTGTTTAATTAATGAAAGGTGAAAAATTCAGAGCACACGATGAGGCTGACGAGGCTAACAGAGGCGACTGGTTAAGATATATCTGGAAATTTTGTATATGCTTAATGACAGATATAAACAATATCATGTTTTTTTCTTCTTCTTTACCTTTCATCGAAGATATACTAGACGCTCGGGCTCTACTAAAATTTTTGTATCACATCAGTTATTATGACAGCGACTCAAAAAGCATATCATACTAAGCCAATGATTAATATTACTAATGGTTGAAACGAGATAATCCTTCCAAAATTTATTGTTTGAAACATTATCCGCAAGAGATAACGATTATAATTTAATAAAACGAATGACAGATAGATCAACGATGTTATAATTTGACAATAGTTTGTAAAGTCGCCAAAAAATCTAAAACTGAATAAAATAAATGTTCGATTGCATGGAATTCTATGTATGCTTTCTGAAAGATGGCAAGCAACTATAAACCAGCAAGAGAACATCCCTTTGCATTTTAATTACCTACTTATCCAAAAATGAAGCCTCTCGTTATAAGATGTTATGACTAAGAATTCGATTTCGTAGAAAACTTCAACGAATTATAGTTTTCAATCATCTGAAGCAACAAATGAGGATAGCCAATTAAAAAATGGAGCTTAAGAATGTTTCTCTATCTATACGTCTTAGATTTACTTTTCCAATTTCCCGCGAGAGTGCTCTACTAACTGAACAAATAAGAAATCACCGGACGGCTAGAGTGAAACAATTTATTGGTATCTTGGAGAACTAAAAATAGCGGTTAATAATTGATGTGGATTGTTGCCCCAAACCAAGAATTATAGTCAGCCAGATTTAAGTTAGATGGCAGCCATTTTACATTTTCAAGATAACAGTGAATGCCGTTACTCATTCATGCAATTTGAATGATAAAACTCTTATTCTGATTCTACACAGCAATTTTAACAAAGAAAGTATTATACTCAGCCGCATAGTTTTCTTAATGCCATTAGTTGATCTCTTTAATACAGAAGAATCGATAAACCTTTGAAGTTTGAAATCGTTTGGAACTTTTAAATTTTAAATTCTACATAGACTTCAAACGTTTTGTGAAACAGAATATACGAATAAATAGTTTCAAATGCACATTATTTATTCATCGTAAATAAATGATATAGCATCATATCCAGAAAAATGCCAAAGGCTTCATTAATTATTAGTTCATGAAATGATTATCAGAGTCCTCCACTGCCAATTTTGCTTTTTTTTTCCATTTTGCGGATTTTATGCGTAATGGACTAATTAATCGTGACTGAGAGGCGCTAATCTTTAATTAAAGCAGTTCATCACGCGTAGTTGCGACGACTGTACAGAAAATTTAGATATAAACTGATTTTGGACATGTCAGATGATATTTTTTTCCATTAAAAAAATAATGACGTCCTTGGAAAATCTACATATAATGCGTGATTGCCTACGTTTTGACGTTGAGATTTCGATGACAGTATCGAGGTCCCCACCTAGTTGATAATGCTCTAAAGGGTAATGTGCACGAAACTGTTCAGTCACTACCTTTAAATATACGGAATTTTAATCGTGCAGATATACAAGTTACAGTGTTTGGAAACAGAAAAACAAAATTCTGGGAAGTTTTCATATGCTTTCTGATATTCGTCGAAACCCGTCTATAAGAACATGTAAAATAGTCTTCTCATGCTAAAGAATAGGAGAGTCGCACTTGGTAACTTTGAAAATTATGCGTATAAGATGTATGAATCTAATCTTAGTTACACCAGTCCAGTGGAAAATGCAGATGATTTGAGAAATCGGATAGTTGATGGGAATAATGCAAAAAAGACACAACCCTGGTGTTTTTGAAATAATTCGGCAGTCAATGAGAAGAAGATTGGATGTGCATCCAGCTGGTGGTAATCATTTTCATCAGTTATTGTAGATTAAGAAGGTTTACATGTAATATTAGGTAATAAAAAAAATTTTTTTTTGTCGAAAATTTTTTATCGCCTTGTATCTTTGTAACAAAACGGAATTCCGAATATCATCAAAGGACAAAAGATTCTTTAAAAACTCAAAGAATCACCTCTTGAATTTACCCTATGTTTAATAAGCAACCTGTATAAAGAAATCATGTTCAGAAATTTTGGAAATGTGCTCAACACAGCACTTGTATGGTACACGGTTTTACAGACCCTCACAAGAGTGCTCTAACAGATATAGGGTCTCCCACAAAGGACTCCCTGATTTTAAGAGTAAATATCTCGGAAACGGAGATCGATAGAAGAATAAAACAAATGATATGCTTATTTCGAAAGCCGCAAAATCTGATACGGACGTTTCAAAATTAGTTACAATTATCGATAGGTGGCGCTGTATGCTGTTGTCGCAATATGGAGTCCGAGAAATAGGCTATAAAACTACAGTGGCTAGAAGAAATAGTGTGTCCATTGCCGCTGATTTCGTGTCATCATGACTGATGACACCGCCAGATGGCACGACAATCTAATGCGCCGACAATTACTCTATAATGCATGGGATGTAAGTTTAACAGCACGAACGCTTTAAAAATACTTGTTTAATAAAATAAAATAAGATTGTAAACTTGAAATAATATCCAGATAAACCTAATTAAATGAATTTCTAAGCAGTATTCGTTTTATTCATTATTTAATCGAATAGTTGTTGTTATAAAAATTTAAGCGCAGAAGATAATTATATGGAAAAGTGTAATGGTTTTTAAATTGAAATGTTCTTTTTATATTTTACAAATTTCATAATTTATAATTTATTACATGTTATTGTGTACGTCTGAGCTTTAAAAGTTTACTTTTCTCACGTTTTGCACTTCTTTCTTCGTTTAGTGTTTTTACTAGAAAGTGCAAGCGCGTAAGAACGTAGAACTTGATAATGCTATTTGTTACTGCAGGGTTATATTATTATATTTTAAATTTTAATTTAGAGACACATAACGAAGCCGTAAAACAAATGTAAACCAACCAAGAAATGAGAAAAATGGTTATTCGATTAAATAATAAATAAAATGAATACTGCTTTGAAATTCATTTAATTTGATTTGTTTGCATATTATTTCAAATTTACAATCGTATTTTATTTTATTAAACAAGTATTTTTAAAGCGTTAATGCTCTGAAACTTACATTGAATGCCATGCATTATAGAGTAATTGTCGGCGCATTCGATACTCATGCCATCTGGCGGTGTCATCAGTCATCATTACACTCTCATAGCTGCATTTTGTATTCAATGGACACACTATTTCTTCTAGCCACTGTAATAAAACGTTCTTTGCAAGCAGCCATTGCAATCACAACACAATCGATTCAAAATGTGCACCTTTCGGAGCACAGAGATGGTGCAAATAAAGAATGAAATTTCAGTACGCTACGTACAGCGCCATCTGTCGGCAACATTTGTAACTAATCTTGAAACTTCTGTATCAGATTTTTACGGCTTTCGAAATGAACATACCACTTGTTTCATTCTTCTATCGATCTCAGTTTCCGGGATATTTACTCTTAAAATCAGGGAGTCCTTTGTGCACCCTGTGTCAGCAGTCTGACTGAAAATGCAGCAACAATGGTATCTGTTATTTCCAATGGTGCACGATGTATTGCAAATCCCTACAATTTTAATTTTATTTTTTTTTTTTAATCCTATTTTATTGTTTTTTGGACGTTGTCTATGGCGAAGTACTGGACATAAACGAGGGCGTACGAAAGGTGAGACTACACGAGGCCCGCCCCTTGATTTTCTACGATATAAATATTTTTTGAAAATAGCCCTCGTACTACAAATATTTTTGATATTTTCTTGGGCCAGCCTTGATCGAAAGTAATTTATTTCTCTTCAACGAAAACGCAGCGTTAAAATTCTTCGGAGAATTTTCATTACTTCTTAATTGGTAAAATTTATCATATGACCAGTACAAATCTTTTTGTACCTGCATTTTCAGTAAAATTATCGCTAACTGGCATGCGCGTTGCGCTACTATTAAGCAAAGGATTAGTGCTCCTTATTCACATATTTAAGGTGGATTTATTCAAGTTAGATTTAGAGAAGCATAAGAATTATATTAATTTAGAACCAGAAAGTGTTTTAAGTTGGTATCAACGGTTTCTTAAAGACACTGTCTATTGTGAATAGAAGCCCCTAAAGAGTGAAAGAAACAATGACAGCATCGGACTCTGGCGGTCATTTAAAGAGTTATTTCAGCCAATACTGGATTCTATGCGTATATTAATTTGAGAAGAGCTTTACAGCTTGAAATCTCTGTACAACCTTGAAGTCTGTAAATTCAGTGTTGTTGGATATAGGCTTAGCATCAAGTGATGAAATACGACTGTTTACATGAATTGTTAAAGAGTTGTTGATAGGCGGGGCAAAGCTGATAAATCCAGCATAGCTTATATTCATCGATTTTTTTGTACCACAGGAAATTGTAAGGCTTCACATTTTAGAAAAATGCTCCACGTAATGTAGATAGATCCTTTACCCGAAACATTTTGTATAACTTAACATATATGATCTCAATGAAATTTTTGTGTAACATTCTCTATGCTTAACAGATAAGTTTACAGAAGGCGTTCAAAATTGTCCTCCCCTTCAATCTCTTTACACAGCTGAACTCTTTCTCTCTCTTCTTCGGGCAAAAGGTCCTTCTGATCACCCTGTATTTGTAAAGCAATCGAGCTGAAGAGAGCTTTAAAGAGAGTTCCATTTGGACGTGCTACCTCGTGCATAATTTCCAAAAAAAACGGCCAAATATAAAGAAATCAATAGGTTTTAGAAGAAATTTCACCAGCTTCCTTTTTAGTTCCTAATGGAGAAAACGATGGAGGAACAAACTGTTTTAGAACTGTCTGTCGGCGACATTTTTTTCCTAACAACTTCAACACCGCCGGGAGAATCTTCGGTTCAATTATCTCATTTGTTGTCACGTAAAATTGTCCTCAATCGAAACGAATAGACTTCATTTAAACAGAATTCTCCCCGAATGAAATTATCCAAGACGAATTCGACAGGCAACATTACCACAGTGTCCGTACAACCGTCTTCTTTAATAGGATTACATAGCAGATAACTGCCAGGGAGCGAAAGAGTCTTTCCCCTCTCTATTAATCCCTTTCCTATTTTAAAAGGAATAATAAAATAAAAAAAAGTACAGCGGCAGAAAGAAGAAGATAGAAGGAAAAAATATTTTTTTTCTCTTTTCCACCCAAAACCACGGTTCCTAATCTATGGCGGGAGGTGGAGCGCGGAGAATTAAGCGAAAGGAATTAAAATGAAATTGGGTGGAGGTGGAGGAGGAGGAGGAAAGAAAAGTCGTGGGCAAAGGGTAACGGAGACACCGTTAGTGTAATATTGGCTAGCAAAGGCAAATGTTGGAAGAAGGGCTTCACATCTCGAGGACCCCGTCTGACACTGCAGGAATTGATTTCTCATTACCACATGCAAGCTGAATGAATGAACAGCTGCTGAGAAGGAAAGAGTGAAGCAATGGCCGCCAATGCAGGAGTCGCAGGCGGTGTCGGTGGCGCCAGCTAGCACGAAAAAATGTTACTAACAACCTGCCTTAAGAATCCCATTGAAAGATGGGGGATGGAGGAGAGGGAAAAAAACTCACACACAGAGCCCCCTCCTATTTGTTTATCGAAATCGCCTGGGAGCAAAAAAAGAACAAGAAACCAAAAGAGTAAAAAACATTTTCTCCCCTTGCTCTCTTTGATGTTTCTCTCGCTCTGTTCCCTAAGTAAATATAAACAAATAAAATAAAATAAAAAAGAAAAAAGTTAAAGTTTTCCGGATTCCTCCCCCGCTTTGTTTTCCCGCTTTTTAAAGAATTCCGATTGCCACTGTAGAAATCAAAATAAAAAAAAATGCAGCTCATAAAGTTGAATTTTCAATGATGATTTTCACCTTCCTCCGTCTTTGGATCTGCCAAGCCAGGGTGACGCGAGTAGCGAGGCAGAGGAAAAAAGGAGGAAATAAACGATTCAATTAGCACGTCTTGCCTTGACAACGAAATCATTTTAAAGAGACGGGGAAAGCAGGAGTGTGGAGCGGAGAAGGGAAATATTCAAAACCATTGGCTCTGAGCAAAATTTCCCTTCGCTTGTGAAATTCGTTCTCTTCCTTGTGAAAATATGATTAGTTATTCAGGGAGGATGGACTATATATATCGTCGAGTTTTTTTTTTTTTCTTTTTTTTTTTTCCTTACGTGTTCCTATTAAATTTTTACTCGAAACTATGAAAATTTTAAATCATGGCCAGAAAGAATGTTTAATATTGAGCCCCATCTCCGGAAAAGCAATTTTATTTTATGGCGTTCTTCTCCCACTAGAGAAGAACGAGAGCCTCTCGGAATTGCTCTTAAATTTTGGATGTTTTATGCATTGGGTTGGATTTTTTCTTTTTTTTTTAAATTGTACATCAAAGTAAAAGTTATTGTTTTATAACGCAATTCAATGTCTTCGAATCAAAATTAATCACTGCCTTTCGCGTTTATTGATTCCGGGACGTCAGCTTTAATACTGCAGAGGGCAACGACTGCAGCAGCAGCCTCGGCCGGTAACGATCCGGTCGACGCCAACTACACCGCCATCTAACGGCAACACTAGGAAATGAAGTCAACGTTTTCGAGTTTTCACAACCCGACACCGAGTGGCAGTGCCTGATAGAAACGAGAAAATTTCTCTCCTAATATGGCAAATGGGAAGAATGGCTCGAGAAATTTCTCCCTATCCCATAGAGTCACGATTTATGGTGCTTCTTCTCAACAATAGCTGGCTGCAGTGCAGGGAAGAAACTCTCGCATATAAAGTAGACAACTACCACAAAATATGCAGATTTCTTCGTTAACAAGTACGTGATTATTATATAAGGAGAATTATTGAAAGTAACTAGAGGCTTTAATAATTTTCGTTATGTTATGTTATGTTCCGAAATTAAAATAAAAATTGTTTAATTTGCTACTTTCTAATTCCACGATTTTCTATTAAAGTACACTTTTAATTATATCATGCAAATCAGCTAAACGCTTTCAACGTGCTTAAAATTGATTAAATTAATTAATTGAATCGAAACGCTTGTTTGGACGTAAAAAATACTGCATGGAGAAACTCCTCAATGCGATATTGATTAAAATGGCGAATATTTAACAAGGCACATTTGCATGATGTCATTATCGAAATTCAAAAAACTTAAAGAGAGCGTTTAATGAACGAAGATGACGTCAGCACCAATTGTATTTCCGCAGCCTCCCGTTTGATGGCAGCAACATCCGGGACGGTGCTGCGAAGGGAGAATTCGTTTTCAGCTGCAGGCCATAGAAAGAGAGAGAGAGAGAAGGAAGAAAGACAAAGAGAAGGGAGAATTTAACACGAAACTCGTTTATTTTTCCATCGATCATACTTCTCGTGTGGAGAACCTAGGCAATTTTGTGTTGAAATTTTATGAGCTTCAATTCATAAACCTTTAATGATACCTAACATCACCAGGGACAAGCATCACTTAGAAAGAGGAGTCAATATAAAACGGCAAACACATTTTATAAATATCAATATTTCCTATGTTTGTCATTATTATAGTGAAACTTTGATTCCTTAATAATATTTTGATATTGCAGAGCTTTAAATAAAAGAATTGATACTTCCATTTGGACAGGAAAATTTTAGACCAGACTTTAAACATTCACAATATAGACGTTATTTAAAACGTTACTCAGGAAATAGATGACTAAATTCTTCATGTTAAATGACAAATATTAATATTCACAATTTGTTGAAACAAGGATTTCCTTAAACTTTATGATATAAACGCCACACAATTCCTGGTGGTGAATATGAGAACATGGAAAAAAGAGATAGTCATGTTTAAACACTATTTTAAGTGTATTCCACACAAATATTTGCCTGAAAGATTGAGCAGAGACTGCAGAGAGTCATTAAACTCCAGATCTGCTCTATTCTTGTAGTTTTTATCAACTGAAAAGATTAAACTGCGATGTCTTAATGGCAGCGATTCATCAAAATAAGACGAAATGCCACCTGGTGACGTGTTTATTAACCTCAGTGCAAAGAAGTCAATACAAAGAAGATTAAAGCTAGAAGCAGGAGAGGAAGCGCACATCCCCAGAAATGTTAAGACTCAAGTTTTTATAGAATAGAAAAGCAATAAGGATATTCTTTTCCGAGATAAGAAATGACTTTAGGCGTTCTAAAATGTTTTCTTGGGTCTATTGAGGAGCCACTGTGAGTCGTCATAAAGTAAGTTGATAGCTCTTCTTAAACGTCTCCTACGAGAGAAAAATTTTAAATAGGATACACTGAAATTTCATACTACGAAGGATTCCTTTGGTGTATTAAGTGAACGATAAAATGGTCAAACTCAAGCTTTTGATTTGGACTATGAACAAAAATAAGCATGGACCTTGTTCGAGTTACCATTAACTAAACAAATTCAATATTTACACATTTTGGATGTGTTTAATGTAATTAATCGTTTCCTAATATAAATGTTTACTTCAGATCAGGATTCTAAAAATTCAATTTAATTTCGGAGAAAATAATCTTAAAATAATTTAAAAGGGCTTAGAAAGGAATAGAGACCTAGAAATTACCATCTTTAACTTCATGTCTTGGTTTGGTTAAGAGAGATCCAAAACTAGTCTTATATTCAGGGTTGTAAGAAAACGTAAGAAATTCTATATTCTCAAACGATTATTAAAAAATGATCATTATACAGAGTGTTAACAAATGCGTGGGAACTGATAGGGGACCTAAAACAAACTGTAATTTCTATATAACTTATTTTTATTCCACGTAATTTTTTTCTTCACAGGTTGGAACTGTGTTGTGGTTTGTAATCAAAGTCATCTATCAACTAAATAAAGAAAGGATAGTGGAAGTTTGAAGATTAATTATTGGGTTATAGAGTGTAGTTATTTTTTGTAGTCAAAATGCTATATTCTAATCAGAATGTATGGATATTCTAATCGCAATGCGAATGAAGGATGGCGTCAGTATATTGAACAATTTTTTAACAGACGTTTATCCAGAACAAGATATTCCAGAGAATATATGAACAAGTACATTTGAGTTTTACATATGGGACCATTAAAACGTCATTATGTGATTAAGAGCTATTGAGACCATTGAAATGTTTCGGCAGCATGTTGAAGGATCAGAAGGACAACCGGAATGTAGGAGAGAGAAGACCGTCGATCATGTACTGCTTAGAAGCCTGTATTAGAGTTCATAAGCACTATTTATGGAACCTTTATGGATTTCGTAAGAAAACACATCTAAAATAAAAAGTACCTTACTTACAAAAAAACAACTAGATCTTAGCTCCTCTTATCACTTCCCCGAAGGTTTCTCTCATTGTGATCAACATCCTGTATATTTTATGTAGTTCTTAATATTTCCTTAGACATTTTCGAGCCACAGACGAAATAAAATTATCTATAAAAAGCAAATAATAACCAGCTGCAGGAGATGAAATCCACGTATCCAAAATATAAAAAGATTCAAGGTTTAATGAGATAATAAAACAATGGGATTATTCCTTTCCGAAGTAAAAAAAAAAAAAAAAAACTCACTTAGATATTGAAAAGGTGTTTCTAAGATATTGGGGAGCCACTGTGGCTCGTCATAAAGTAAGTTGATAGCTTTTCATAAGCATTTCGTATCAGAGGAAAAACTTTAAAGAGGACGCACTGAAATTGCTTTGGGGCTTTAATTTAATTTGGACGTGAAACTGGTGCAGGTCAAACATGTTTGATTTGGACTATGACGAAAATGTATCCATGGAAATTGATAATTAAAATTATCTTTGAGTACATAAAGCCATTATGCACGTTGTGGATGTGTATAGCATGAAATCTCTTTGATAATGAATATTAAACAACTTGGTCATAAAAAATTCCGGGTATAATATTTACAAATCGAGTATGATGGGCACAAGTCGAGAAAATACAGTTTAAAATAATATCTGTTAATTCATTTCAAAGCTTTAGTGTACGGGAAAGACTTTTTTCGAAAGACTGGGACAATAATGGTAATCCAAAACGGGATTTCTTTATTTATCCTCATTCAGGTGAAAAAATAAGCCAGTTTTTATTAAGTTAATCATTATTTTTCAGTCAATCCCTTTAAGAATGTAATTGTCATTTATTAGCGTTACTTAACATTTAAATTAGACTGTTATGATTTCATAATGAAATTCTTCGTAAGAATGCCAAATACGAGAGGCGAGGAAGCCTTCAAAAATGTGCCTAAGGATAAAATTATAATTAAACTAATCTGTCATTTGTTTTCCGATTTTTCAAGCTGCATCAAGAAATGATGTCGAAAATCACATTGCTTTCGTGAATCGGTTAATTTAACCCTCAAGAGTTTTTTGAAGGCGGATGGTTGCCTGGCAACCGAACTAAAATAACAATAGGAGGCCAATGAGAGTGCGCGTTGAGTGAGTGGTGGATCCAAGACCAAAAGCTGTGTAATCGGAGACGACAAGACAACGGTCAGGAGGAACGAGACAGGTCAACACGGATCTCGATTTCATGGGCAAGGACCCCCAACAGGGACGAGGCAACACCAGCTGAGGCCAGTCGATCTGTCTTCCCACGAGACAATGATTTGTCACGTAATAATGCACGTGGACAAGAGGAATCGGTGAAAGCCCCGGCAACCTCTAACACCATCATAGGGCTCCCTCCTCCCTTCCAATCGCCATGGTTTCCCTCCCTTTACAGGAGTGACAAACCAATACATTCAATCACTCCCAGTTTAAGCCCACTCTTTATTTGCTCACGTCTAGACAACCAAAGGGAATCAGCAACAGCAGACTCAGAACTAGCAACCTTTCGATTCACAGAGGTGAAGGGGGAAATGAGAAGAGAGAGAATAGAATGAATGCAGCACACCTCATCAATACGTAATGATTATGCAGCAGGGTCTATTTCCCCTATGAGACATTACGAATCGTATTCATCAGAGCAAGAAAAGTATCAAATTACTCTCAAGACAGTTAAAAATAAAAAGGAAGACGCAGGCAATAGTGATTACAAATTTCAACAAATTTTTCTTCTTCATGCTCTCAAGATTTTATATTCTCTGAAATTTATTTATTTAAAAGCGTCATCAATTAATTTTGCTCGGACTAAATTGGAGACGGAAAGAGAAGACGGAGGAAGGAAGCAAGAAAGAAATTGTTAATTGAATTTTCAGAAACTTGAGCCGCTCGACATTGTGTACTTCAAATGATAATTGAAATTGAACTGAAATAATTTCCTGGCTAATCTTGTAGTTTCCAAACCGGATCTTCTTTTTCCTTTTTTGGGCAGAGAAGCGTGTAATATAAAAGAGATTAAAATCGAATTAAAATGAGATTCTTTAATCTTCTCCTTTCAATTACTAAAAGTAAAAAAAAAATAGCTTCAATTTCATTTGTGCATATCGTTTTTTTTTTACCATAATAAAGGTTAAATATTTAGATAAAAAATCATTATTTTATAAAAACTCAATCCTTATTTTTCATATTTTCGTGGAAACACAGATCAATAATCTAAACAAACACTGATCCCAGTATTTTAATGCAATCATCAATCCATTTCTTTGAAATGACGAAAATATAAAAAAATAGTCCTGATTATCCAAATATTTGCAATTAAAATATTATCGTTGCAATACATTAACTGCATTAATGAAAATGAATTTTTGGCAATTATGATTAGTTTTTTTTAAGGCGGTATGCTCTACATATAATTTCTACGATTTGAAAATAGAATATCATACTATTATTTAATGCCCTAAGACTACAGAAATTTATCATCTGCTGAGCAAAAGATAGCAGCTTGATTGATGTGGTACCAGAAATAGTAAACTAATATTGTCATTGTTCCATTGGCGTTATATTATAATGGAAGTGATCACTCAATGCCTAGTTCAGACAAAAGGTTTAGACGTTGATTCAATGTATTTTTAACAGCATATGGCATCCCCTACTGCATATTTATTAGAGACGTAATATTGTCCACAAGTTCCATGAAGTTTGGAACATTATTCTTATGAGAAAGTTATCAGCTACAAAAATGAAGGTGAGCCGAATTCTTTTTTCACAGCTTCTAAAAAAAATCATTACAATGTTCGTATTCTCTCAATAGTATTTTTTCTCTACTCCTTTAGAAAAACTATTAAAATCATCACTCTTTTATCACTTTATAGATTTACAGATTCATGAAAATGACCTCCTTAATATTTACATCATTGATTCTTAGAAGCAGACAAGAAGTCCATTTTTAGTCAACCAGGGTGGACTTATTTCTTAAAAATAAAAATTTGAGAAAATGATTTGCTAATTGTCAAGAAGACGGGTGCATTGTTAACTTTTTGTGTTTGTACACTTATTACGCACACAACCCTTTTTAAGGATAATTTTTACAGAAGGCTATAATTTCATTTCAACCACCGCTAGAGTTTTGATTATAATGAGAACATAATACCAAACCTCGTATATGACATGCTCTTGACGGGTTCATGCAATGTGGCGCAACATTTTGTAAAATCCCAATATTTTAATTTTTATAAATTTATATTTACTTAATGTAACCATCATAAAAAATACACGGAGTTTATTTAGAACGATTGTTAATTAGACATTTTCATCTTTATGGCATAAAAAAATGTTAAAAATCTCTGGCAATTTGTATTGTTGTCCAGTATAGCAAAATGGTTGTGTACATAGCAACAATGTAATTTTTATTATAACAAGGTTGACTGGAGAGAATCCGAAATTGATACAAGATAAAATAAACTATATGATTGCAATACAATTGGTTATTGTATTTACAGAATAATAATGAGATTGGCATCTTTGAAAAATTGAGCTTGAAAGGTATTTACGCTGCTTAATTAGCTTATATTTGCATATTATTCCGAGGAGCTTTAAGTCTCATTGGTTCAAAAACTCTAGGCTAGTATTCTATTTATAAAAAAATCTAATTCAATTATCTCTGTATTTAAATATTTTAACTAGTAATAGGATAAACTTAAAATGATAACAGAAGCACAGTAATCTCGAAAATGAGAAACAATGGGTTAAGCATTCTAGTTGCAATGCAAATAAGAATGATTTGAAAGCTTCTGTCAAGAAACTCCCTCTACAGACAAAAATGGTAGATACTTCGTTATGTAATGGATACTTTTTTCTCAACTAAATGATAAATTTACTTTTCTTATATATGCAAATAATTTTATGTCATGGTTAATATCAGGTAAAAATTAAAAATGTATTTTTTTTTCTTATAAAATATTTTTGCTTCTTTAGCGTTTCGGATTTAAATATTATAATTTTCTTATACAGAAAAAATATCTATTAAGTTATGCTTCATAATTACGTATAAATGTTAGGCTATATACAATGCTGATTACTGAAAGAAATAAAAAAATCAAAGCCCCTATATTAATGTAGCTTCCTCGTGCTGTCACTCACAGAACTTAGTAATATGGAGATAATATTTTTTTTAATAATTACATAACAATGTTCCAAGATAAAAATAAATATGTGATTATTACTTAATAAAAATAAATTTTTTTAGCCTACTCTTTCAATTTGTTTCTGTAACGAAAGTGTGCTTGCAACTCCGCCATCTGTGAGTGAATCTATCAACTACGTCACATAACTGAACGAAAAAATTTATTGTTTTGAAATTAAAATAATAAAAACATTTTGCTATAAAATAATCCTACATCTTTAAAAAATTTTAAGCCAAAAAAATATTTTGTGCGAATGAAATCCAATTTCGGAAGCATACAATAAAGAGATGGATGGATGCAAGGGAAACTGCCAACCTCATTAAATGGATTTATTTTAGTAGAACACACGATTCACTTTTTTACTTTTCAGTTGCTTACTCCACGGAGACCTTCATATTTTTTGTGCGTCCGTAGCCTCGATTAACACTTTTTCCTCTCGAAAACTTTCGCGGGTAGTTGCTAGAACTTTCCCTCTCGAGAGAGAAATTGCAGCCGAGTAAACGTTTGGTCTCGGCACCAAAGAATATGAAGAGGAATGTAGATCCTCTCGGGGTAAATTTAATGAAAATTTCTTAATCACCACCTCAAACCTCAAAGTTCGTTGTTGGGATGGAGTTCTTTGAGGGCGGTAAATAAAGAGTGCAATTTTTCACAACTTCATTTTGCAATCGATTGAAAGAGCTATTTAAGAGAGCGCCGGCATTCGCAAAGAGCTACAGAATGGAAACAGCCGATCCATCAACAACAACAGCTTTCAACACGGGAGATATTTGGTGTTGATAACACGAAAATTTACATAATACAGAATACAGAAGTGCACTCAAAATCGTGGAGGGGTTGGAAGAAATGAAAGAAAACCGAAGTGAGTCGAGTGTAGCTGTTTCGAGAGGGGAGGGGGGTTAATTTTCGTCCGTCCGTATATATAAATCTCGTGCTTCACATTGCAAACGTTAATGTCTGCGGATCCCGCTCTGACGTCAAAGCCTTTCGTTCTCCTATCTTTATTCCCCATTTTTCCTTTCCATTTCCTCCCATTAGCTCTTTCTAGGTGCGCTCGAATCGATTACAATCTGACGTGCATTATGAGAACAACAGACTCGCCCTAATTAAGACAGCTGTAATTGTGTATGCGATTCCATGAAGAGAATAAGTCTGTTACGTTAATTTTGCGTAATTCCTTAATCAATAACGTAAATGCAAACTAAACTCTGCATACATTGTATTTTTTGTCCAAGTATTTATTTAAAGATTCAATTTATGGTATCCAAAGGAAAAAATGTTGAGAGAAGCAGGATTAATAATTTGTTGCAACGATGTTTACATTCTTCATCATTACAAGGAGAATGACAACTTTAATTCCATGAACGCATTAACTTCGGAGAGAAATAGAAGGTTGCATATCATGCCATTATAAATGCAAGGGCAATTTTCAATTTAAAGTTTTCCTTCAATTTAAGATAGAAATAAGCCTGTTTAGTCACTTATGAACCTTGTAGAAAACGCAAAGGCTTTTATGAACTATGATAACGCAAAAGATAATAACGTAAGTAATATACTTGAATATACTTCTTCATTTGTCCCCTAAAGTAAGGATTACCGACGTATAGAAATTATGTGGTTATGTCAATTAAACCCCTGCCAATTGGATTTCTAAAGAGGAAATGTTAAACCCCTGCGAATAGGAATGTTAACAAATATTAAATGATATGCACGTTATTAAAACAATGGATCAGTCATTGGTTAAATTTTGCAAAGGATTTACTTTCGAATTAAAAACCATCAGTTTTAATGCAACAAAGGCAACATTTTCATTCACAGTTTCGGCAGTTTTGTTTATTTTTAATGAAAACGTATTCATTGCGACTTTCCTATTCATTAACGTGAGAAGGAGATTTTATAAGATTCTTACACACGTATTTCTATATCAGAAAATCAAAATAAAAAACATATTCCAACTGTGTAATTTATAGACCGCTACTAATAAATTCGACTTTTTAAATATTTCAAATATTTCAAATATTAATTGGTTTACATTCTATTATTATTGGATTTTATTAATATCAAATTATTTTGACATATATTTATAATGACCCTTAAAAGTTGATTTGGTATTTCAAGTCCATTTAATATTTGAAATAATTTTCGCCTTTTTACTTTGTCAAATGCTTTTTTGTAATCCACAAAGGCAATGTGTGTTTAATTATTGTTTTCGCCTGTTTTTTTTTTCTATTAGAATTTTAAGTTGAAATACCGATTCAATCCGTGATCTTCCTGTTCTAGAGCTATTTTGTATTTAATTTAATTGTGGATTTATGATCTTTCTTAATTTTGATGTCAAAGCCTTTGCATATAATTTGTATCTTCCATTTAATAAACTTATCCCTCTATAATTTTTCACATGAAACCTTATCGCCTTTCTTGTAGATTGTAACATTAATTGCTTTATGCCAGCATTTTTGGGGTTTGGGATTGTTCCATATTAAGTTAAGAATGTTCACAAGACGTTGTGAAAATCTTTGCCAGCACATTTTATGAGACTACGAAAAATATCCATGTTTGGGCCTGATAACTCGTATCAATCGTGACGATAAATCTGCATTCGCAGTTCACCTGCGAGACACTGGACAACAATTTGGTACCACTAGTTCAATTTGCAAGTATCTCGAAGTCCTTGTAAAATCAACTTCTTAAAAGCACTGGAGATTTTTAAAAGAAAGCGCAAACTCTTCTCAATAATCAAGTCAACTTGTTTTGTAATTATATAATTTTGTTTGTAAATCGCGTTCCTTTTCTTTTAATTTTTCATTTATGTATTATCTTGTTTTATCTCTTATTCATTCGTTATTCCTGTATTTTATTCTGGTTAGTTATATGTTTTCACATTTGTTTGTGCTTATATTTAATTTAACTTTTAAATTATAATTTGTGTTTTTGTTCTCGGTTATTCTTTTCACGTTCTGTGATAGCCAATCAGGAGGAGTGTTTCCACTGTATTCTGAATGTTAAATGTACTTCCATGTGTTTTCATCTTGGTCCTGTATTCTTGTAACACTTGATTACTTTGCTCGTGATGATCTTGGTAAGTTGAAACGCGTCTGCTCCAAATAAAGTTTTCCAATATTGTTATATCAAGACCCATCTATCTCTTCTTTATATTTTATGAGTTGTATATGTATATTGTCTTCACCTGGAGCTTTTTCTGATTTGCACTATTGTAATGTTATTTCTTCTGTTTTCATGTTATTCTTCTAATTTTATGTCATTTGAATTCTGCTAATGCCACAATTCATAAAGAAGTAATTTCTTTTATCATTTTGAACAGATTTTAGAAAGTAGATTCTATAAACTTACAAAACATGTTGATTTCATTGCCCAATCCCTAAGTAAATAAACAGTTACAAATCTCGCTGCTGTTTAGCGCTTTAAAATTCTCAAACCTCATTTCCTGTTTTCGGATACCCAATACCCAATATTGTATTCTCGAGTTTATCTAGAATTTTTCACCTACAAGTTCGGTTCGTGGAGAACGTTTCAAATGTCCCCGATACGAAGCCATTCAAGTGAAAAGTATTTATTTCTCGATCAAAACACGATTTCGTTTGCTGATGGAAAGGAAAAAAAAATAAATTAACTCCGTACATGAAGAAATACGGAGAAGAAAACAGAAAATTCCAGTTATCAAGTCAGCCGCCCACGAACGAGCAAACAGAAGATATCAATGGCGGAAACCCTTTGAAACGTCGCCAAAATGCTCAACGGGTGAACCAAGCGAGCGGCGGCAGCAGCAAAAGGCGAAAAAAAAATAAGAAAGTAAGAAAGAAAGAGAGGGAGAGAGCAGCACAGCACGTGATCTCTGACCTGCCACATCGGCCCCGACTATTATCTGGCCGTGTTTGGACGTCAGTCAACCGACATCAGAACCACTGCTTGGCTCTTGCATCGCTTAACTCCCCTCCCGGTCACACATAACCAAAAGTGAAAGGGATTTTCGCAACGAGTGGAAGCGACCCTCGAAATTCGTCACACCCGTCGCCATGGTGTCGTCATCACTGCAGTTGACATGGCAACGCGACGCATCGCACAAATCGTCATTGAATCGGATGACAAATCTCTCTCTCTCTCTCTCTCTCTCTCTTTTCCGAATTGGCTAAATAATTCACTCGAGGAGCAGTCGGCGAATGTATAAAACGGGACGGCGTAAAAATAAGACGACAGCTAATTCGGTCGTTTGGTGTACCATTTTCATTCCACCGCACGTTTTATCTCCTCCTCATTTATACAATACGGCTATATTATTTTTCGCTCCGGTCTTGACACCGTCGTCGTTTTTCCCCGGGGAGATATCTCGAGTAATACCGGCATCTTCTCTTTCTTATCGCCCGTGTAGGGCGAGGCGCAACTGCCTTGTAACGTGTGGCAAGTGTGTTCTGTCTACCCCTATCCCACCTCCTTCTCCTCCACCCACGATCGATGGTTCCGAAAGAGAGCGGTGTTGTTATTGGATACAGCCAAAGCTAAAGCCAACCAAAGCATGACGGGAGACAGCTACCGCCTCCGTCTCGCTCTACGGGAACACCTTAAGTCCCACATGAGATCAGTGGAGTCTGTTTCAAAATCACTAAGCTCAATGAATAGGCGGAAAAGGAGGGGAAAGAGGCGAGGCCTAGGCGACGTCAGCCAGCACATGACAGTGGCGCCCTCGAGGGACGACTGCCTCAATGAAATGATCAAATGTTGGAGATTCTCTTTAAGACGGCAAAGAGAACAAAAGCTGTGCCCTGAGGGGGTAGGGTGGACGAGGGGAGAAGGCGAAGAAAAAACGTCATCCCAACGACGGAAACAGGGACTGGGACAACGAAACAAACGAACGACGACGTGAAAAGAACTTTTATCGGCAGCACCCGAATAACAAATGGAAAAGCGCGTTGAGAGGACTTCCGAAAAAAATATAACTTTTTCGCCTTTTTTTTTTTATTTAACTTATCGGTATGCGTACGGCTACGGAATGCAAAACTTGAATATGACAGGTTAAAGTTTTAAAAAAGCTACTGAATTGTTTAAGAAAAATGTAGCAAATGACGCTACTATCAAATTCAATGTCATCCATTAAAAATGTCTCATAGGACATATTCACGTTAAACATGAATGAATTGCAAAAGTTCTTAATAATATTTTAATAAGACTTTTTAACCCTTATTAATAATGCCGCGAAAAAAAAATGACATTTTTTAAAATTATTTTCTATATACATATTACAGAAGTCAAAATTCCAATCATCTGGATTCGAAACAAGGAAACGAGTATCCAGCTCGTCGCCTCTACTAAGTGGGCCACCGCGGACATGGACCAGCAAGGTTATCTCTAAATATCCCAAAGATCGTGGAGGCCCAATGACAGGACAGGAATTCGGCTCACGGATCGGGAATTCCTCATTTCCAAACAGAAAGCTGATGAAATCTCATAAGAAAGTAATAATAAGAACCAGAGTCAATGCTCCAATATAAAGTAAAAACGGATTCAATAAGGGATCGATTTGCTTTGCCTAAATGGAACTATTTCAAATTAATTTTTACGAAACGTCAAATTTTTGACGAGTAAGATACCGATAAACATTATAGCTTTTGGATTGCAAATAATAGGACACAAAACAATATTTTTTTACATTATTAATCTAATGTAACCGTTTTTAAAGATTTCAAGGATAAAGTTCGTTTTTAAATATCACCCACTGATAAACTAAATAAAAAAATTAACTACTCATCAATAATCTTAAACGTAATGCGTGCGGTGCTATCCGAATATTTGCCGTACGGAATGGTAGATGGCAGCAGTGTATATGCTGAGAATGGGAGAAACAGCATTCGACACGTCTTCACTGTGGTAAAAGTGACTGCATTTTCAACACTGCCATACACGTCCAAGAAGGAATGGCTGAAACCGACTGACACGATTAATGCCGCACGATATTCAGCAACCCTAGGTCATCACAAGATGTCCCATGTAAAACCTATTCCATACAGTCCGGACCTCTCCCCCTTGTACTTTTTTTCATATTTTGAAAAAGGCTTTAAAGGACAGCGTTTTACTTCCTTCAAGAGGTTAAGCTGCGGTGGAGGAAGTACTGTATTTTAGCTCCAGCTCACCAGCTTCTTCGCGGGAAGAATACAAAAAGATGTCGCCTTTCGGGCCGCTGCCTGAACAGCATGGTTGAATACGTGTAAGCACAATCGCTCGACCATGGCTGAAAATCTGTATAAGTATGTCGCTATTGCCAAACTATTAATATATTCTGTTGTCGGTTTCATTTAAACAACATCCGTATAAAAAAGTTGTATACAGTAAAGAGAAATGTAGTGGATCTAGTCTATAAAATTAAGATGGTTTGGGTATACAGAAGTTTTTTAGGGATATATGGTAACAAATTACAGAGGGCCAGAATAGGTGGAACGCGCAACACCAAGATCAGTTCGTAACCATTCCTGTTGACACGCTTTCCAAAGACCCTCCACTGTTCGCGGTCGTATCTTTCCGAAGACCCGTTTAAGTAGGCCAAAGCCACAAAAATTCATAGGCGATGCGTCCGGCGACTTGAGGGTTTGTCGCTGACTGGAGCGGAGCGGATTCCGGTATCTTCTTGCATGCGCTCCGGAGTTGAGGCGGCGGTGTCACTCGACGCCTTGGTGCAGCCATACTTTGTTTGCCTCTGTACCGTACAAAACCGGGGGTGTCACGGTTAAATATGGAAGTTAGACCGTTAGTTTGATAGTAGATAGCGTTGACTTTGGCCTTTGACTCAACTCTATGTAAAGTTAACTTGCCGTTATATCCCGCCACGATTATGAAATCTTTTGAAAATGTTTCCTTGCATTCACGGTACCATTTTCCGAAGTCCTTAGAAACCCTTGGTCGGTAAAAAAAATGGCTCAGCTCTTGTTTCAGTCGCTTAAATAAACATACGCCTCATTTAGTGTGACCACGCATTTCCACTTTTCATCCGCCAGATATCGTTCATACAGTTTATGGCAGTTGGCCTGTCGCTCTTGAACATGTCACGGCAACAACTTATGAACGTGGCTCCAGTATCGCTTCTCCAGTTGTAACTCACGGTTGATAATTGTGTTTACCGTGTACACAGATGTCCCTACCTTCTGTGCAATGGCCTGTTCTGTTAGTAGGAATACGGCTAGTGGATGATCTCAGATAGGCCTGCTTTTTTACCCTCAGGAATGACGCCGCTTCTGGTTTAACCAATGTTATTCAGTACACTTGATATCTATCTCTTGGAAGCTACGAAGCCTCGCTTCTTGCATGCTTTCATAATTTCGGAATAGCTAAATTTGACGTCTGTTATCTAGCCCTCCCAATGCCTGTCAATTTTCGGACCTAACTCATTTTATTAGTTCTCCCTTTCGAATGCTAACTATTTTAATACCTGCCCTAACAATACTCCCGTGAAATGAACATACGAGCCCCATTTAAATATGCTAATTGTTGCCATAGATTCCTAATAATCCTCTGTACAAACCGAATGAGCGATGAACGACTTACTAAAAGATTGCTTGCTGGACGTGTGGAAGAATAAAAGGCAAACCAGTATGAAGAAATAAATGACAATTGATGAGGCAAATATTATGGATAGAGAAAAAGGAGTGTTGGTCGGAGTAGTTTAAGTTTCTTCTTAATTATTGCCTACCTCCTAAGAGGATAAATGTGTAAAGTTGTTGTTGTAATATCGACTATTATACAGGGTGTCCGAGAATTGTTGGACACTTTACAAAATTAAATTAATGATAAACTATAAGTAATAACAGGGTATTTGAAAGACGTCTGACTAACAGAACGTTTTCCGCATAATTTTATACAAAAAATATCTCATAGATGGCGCTAGGTGCGTAACAAAGTCCTCGGCAGGAGGAATTGAAGAACTCATAGTCATGTCGCCGTACAGCTGTTATTCATTCCATAACTACTTATATGCTTTCAAATACATGGAATGAAATCGAATATTGCTTAGACGTACTACGAGCCACCAAAAGATGACATTGAAATCGTTTAACTTTTATAGTTAGGCTTCAAGTTAGTTTAATTTAGTTATGCTACTGTTTCTAGAGTTTTTATTATTTCATTTTGTAAAGTGTCCAACAATTCTCGGACACCCTGCATTTCTTCGCGAGTTTTCACTTGACTATTTTATTTTTGCATATCAGAGATGTACGCAAACACACATTTTCATAGTGATTAGCGATTCAACGGCCTCTAGGGCTTAAAAGCCCCAATACTCCTTTCTCCAAGCTTACGTAGAGGGTATGAGACATTTTCCAATAGTGGATTGGCAATAAGCAATCTAAAAGTCTTTCATATCTCACAAATGGAGCACTCTATAGTCACTTCTGTCCAGTCATCTTTCATTGTATGTTTCCGTAATTCTCATTGCAAGTGTACAGGAAATAGAAATTGAAATAGAAATTCTCACTACTAATTTTATTTTAAATCCTTAATAAACTTCTAAGTGGAACCTAAAGCTATCATCCTCTATATGCCGGACATCGTATTTGCCATTACTTTTACGGATTAAGATCAAACTGTATCATTTTTTCACAATATAGTTTACTTAATTCATTTTAAATATCCAATCGACGAAGAATTAATAAAAATTAAAATAAAAAAAAACAATGAATAACAATAAAGTTATTTTAATAAATTTAAATTTTAAAGTCTTATTAATTACAGACATAATATTAGTTTCACAGAAGATGTTATGAGCTGGACGAAAGCTCCGCCTGTTAAAAGCGAAAGTTAGCTTCCCTGCATAGCACTAAGCGGGGAAGAAAAGTCTTCTGCATGGTTTGAATTTTTTTAATGATATAACCCAGAAAACATTGCTTGAAAATTGCTATAAAGGAAGAAAAAACTTATTTATTCATTAAAAAGGAGTCTTCTATGCTTTGGAAACTGCAGAGTTAAAACTTCTGACAATTGTAATGATTGTTGACAGTGGCGTAAGGATCCTTTTTTTCACCAGCTCCATTCTGGGTTAGCGTTTATAAGAAGAGTCACTGATTATATAAGGTGCAGGTCAACACGTTTCCCATTATAGGATGGTCACAAAATCAGCTAAGACTAAAACTTTAACACTTCTTCTTCAATGCTTTGTGAAAGAAAGTTGGGCGTGCCCAATTAAACCCTGGGCGCTATTAACCCACACATTCTTATAATTGCAATGTTTAACCGACCACACTTTTTTCTTCTTTCTTTTGGACTGGCTAGTGCGCCCATTATAAACCATCCAATGGATATTTCCGTGGTGACGAAAGCAAAAAAAAAAAAAAGAACGTTTAATTGGGAAGTTCGTGAGAGTTCATCCTTTGACTTTCTTTCAAAATTAATGACAGGAGCCAACGCTAGAGAGGAATCCTAAGCTCTTGTGATAAATTTCCGAATCACATTACATCCTAACGAGGTCCGAAAGTAGCGTGTTCGGATCCCGCTATTAAACAGAGGCTTCGCTATTTGCTTTTCCCACTTGCTTACACTAATTGGCACGATAATAAGATTACCTATAAATAGGCAACGATGAAAGGGCACAAACAAATTCTATGACCGCAATAGGATTTGAAAGGGACGATTTTTGGCGACATTAAACTGTCTAGGGCGAGTTTATTACAGTTAATTAAAACAACACGAGTCTAAACGAATGGTTGTCACGTTAACTTAAAATACTCATTCACTCGATATGTTTGCATAGAAGTAGCACGAATGTATATTTTTTAGCAACAAGGCCAAGCTGATTAATATTTCATTCGGACTAACTTTCTGTCTCGAATTTCCAATATCCAGTTTGCGCTGGTGCTAAACTATTATTAATGAGTTTTGGAAAGAGATATAAATGGATTTCAGAGCAGGGGACTTTTTCTTATCAAATTAGGCTTCTACGGAAAAAGATAGAGACGTTACTTTAAAATTTTCATTGTCTTAAAAGGTTTTCTCTCTTATTTTTTTATTTGATAACCCAATTCTTCTTTTCGTGCATTTTCGAATGGTGTGCGTCATAAGTCCAACACCGTCAGCGTAGCAATAAAAAGAGAGAGAAAAAGCAGCTGATAGATAAAGTAGAAGAAAAAAAAAGGTAAAACGAGGGGTTGAGGGTGGTTGGAAAATAGGTAAAAACGATGAAAGAGGAGAAAAATGAAAGAGAAGAAGAAAGGAGCAAGAGGAGAAGCGGGCCAATCCATGATGTAATTTATTAAGAAAGAAAACGCAGCGCTTGCCGAGTATTTCATCGTCGCCTGATTTATGCTTCACCTGAGGCGAAGAAATAAGGAAGAAGAAAATCCCTGTGGGGGAGATAACGAAGTGACAGAAGTAAAGAGAGAAAAGAAAGACAACGGAAGAAGGGGGCTTTAAAGAAAAGGAGAAAAGGAAAACACGAACATGAAAAACGAATAAAGGAAGGCATGAAATAAAAGAGAAAAAGGACCAAAATATCAATGATATGGTGAAAGAGAATACGACTGAATTTTCTGCAGAGACAAAAGATAAAGCGGCAGGAAGGGGTTGCAATAATAAATGGAGATATAGGAACGGGGAAGCAGCACCATAGTCTTGGTTAACCAAAATAGATCCCTGATACTTCTAACTAACATACAGTCTTTATGCAAAAACATTTTACATTTATTCTAATACCACTTTATTAAAACTATTATGCAGTAAGAAATTATACTAAGTACAGCGATGTCTGTTTCAACGTTTATCCGTTAAGTTTGGTTGGATGGATCCGTGAGCAGATTAACTCAAGATTACCTAATCTCCGTAGAAATTCTTCTTAGGTCTTTCTACAAGAATTTATTACATGGATGAGAGCATGATTAACATATTACTGTTTCAATATCTACAAATAAATTCAGTGTCCCTGAATTGTCTGTACAAAAACTGAAATTTAATAGTAAATAGCATGTTTGTATCTTTCTGTCTATCAACAAGGGTCCAAGTCAAAAACTTTATTGGATTTCTATGAAATTTGAAATACGCGAAGCATTTTCAATATCATGAAATCCGTGCAGCATATGATGAAACATGTGTTAAAGAGATTCTTTAAAATTATATTTTATATTTCTGGTTAAATTTTCTAATTTCTATTATCACGAGTAAAAATATTACGTGAACAGCGTTAGTGAGGTATATCTTAACCTACACGATATAACACAATGCTGCAAGAAAGCGTTAGCGAGCTTTGTGGCTTTTCATTAAACTCCTGACGTAAATAGACTCGTGTATGCTATTTTACGACAAAATACAAGGAGTTGGGCATATCATATACAGTGGTGACCAAAAATTTAGCACCAACCAATTGGCTCTAAAAATATTGCCAATATTTGAAAAATCAAGGCTCAAAAGTTAATTCCACCCTTGCTACAAAATAAATGAGACTGTCTGAAACAAACTATTTAAAAAAATTATTTTTTGGAGGATACACTACGAAAAGGGGAGCATGTTTCAGAATATTTAAGTAATTAGCTTGACATAAGTTTAGCACCCTAACGTGTTTGCAACTTAAGCGTGGGTTCTGCATTGTAAGTTTGTTGTATTTTAATATACACATTGTATAAGCAATAAATTTAATTTCACTGGTATATGTTTGAACCAGCAGTCATGGGAAAATGACAAAACATATCGCTAGATCTCCGTGAACAAATTAGACGGTTACGCAATGAAGGACTAGCATTTGATGCCATTGCCAAAATTGTTAACTGCAGCAAATCATGTTGTATACGTACAATTCAGCGGTAAAACACCACTGGTTTTGTCAGAGATTGTTCAAGACCAGGAAGTCCTAAAAAAACTAACACCGCACATCGACCGTATCATTCATCGTCTCTCCAGAAAAGACAGATTCTTAGTCGGATGAGATAAAGGTACAGCTCTTTGCATGTGATGGCAAAATGTACATCAGACGTAATAAACATGAAACATACAAGCCACAGTACTTACAGCTAAACATGGAGGGGGAAATGTGATGATGTGGGATTGTTTTACCTGGCATGGCGTAGGCCCAATCCATCATATAAATCGCATCATGGATCGTTTTGTTTACAAATCCATCCTTGAGGACATTATGCTTCCTTATGCCGATGATAATCCGCCCCTTACATGGTCATTCCAGCACGATAACGACCCGAAATATACCAACAGACTTGTCAAGGAATGGTTACACACAAATCATATCAAAGCTATGGAATGGGCTGCTCAGTCAGCAGATTTGAACCCCATATAAATGCTATGGATTGATGTCAAAAGGGCTGTTAAAGAAAAATAAAAACAATAGTATTCTTACACTAACCGACATCAAGAAAGAAGCATGGAATTACATTCCAGAAGATCGGTGTAAACGTCTAGTGGAATCCATGCACAGAGGATGTGTAGCCGTTATTAAAAACTATGATTCCCCAACCAAATACTGATTCTATGATGTATTATTTATTTATTCTGTATATGGTGCTAAATGGTGTCCATAGGAAAGTCACCTAAAGGGGATTAAAAAAATTACCTCATTGTTTCAACTTTGAATTCAACATGCATGATTATTTGTTGCATCATTTCACACCTAATTCTTTTATTGGTGTAAATTTTTTGTAACTCGTTAAGAATTTTTGGTAACAAACAACATAAGCCAATGTAGGTGCTAAATTTTTGGCCACCACTGTGGATCACTAATATTTTAATTATCTATAAATCCCTTATACGTAGTCATTAGAAACGAATGGCCCGAGCAAAGAAGTCGATACTTTCGATCAGTTGTGTCGCGCATTTACTGCATCTCGGAAGACTAGATGAGCTCTTCATCTCCCCTTTGGGATGTCTGTCCAAGCAGGAAATCAATTCAATAATGCTGCTTGCAATTGCAAATGAGGGACGGCTACAAAATTGCCACAACAACCGATAAATTATTTACGGGAACTAAGCCTGTCTTTAGTTAGACCACATAATACATATTGATAGCATCAAGCTGAAAGCTGAAGACCAAGCCTTGAGAACGGATAGTTCAGTCCAGTACACAAGTTTTAAAAAGTGAAAGGAAACATGGTTATGTCCGAAAGCGAAATATAAAGTTATAAGAACCTGATGCGGTTTGATAATAATGGGAAATGATTTGAAAACGAAAACGAACACTGAGCAAATGTAGAGCATTTTTAAAACAAACCATCGCAAGTTAGCAAGTAGTAACATATTCTTCAGTTTATCTCAAAATATAAATTGGTTATGTAAAATATGATGAAGTTTCTTAACAGCTATTAATAGACTTGTTTATTACAAGGGGCCCAATTTGAGCTTATACTGTCCAGAGATCTTTATTATCATTTTTCCAAACTCATTTTTAACTCATTTTACAAACAAAGAAGACGAATTCAGAAGGTGACTGTTGGCAGGACAAGAAGCAAAAACGATCCAGTGGCCATAACAGAAGATATCCGGATAAGAAGTATTTTGCAGTACCATTCCTTGTCACCTTTATATAATTTGATAGGTCGTTTTCTATCTGAAACGAGAGAATTACATTTAGGATTCCATCAGAAAAGATAATGGCACCATACGCAGAGATTACTATCACAGTCCTTAGGATAACTTCCGTTATTCTAAACAAGATCATTTTATAAGCAATCTGTTCAACGAGAGAGGCTATAGACCACGAAGCACGATGCAGTTCTTGCCACCAAGAAACATCACCGGTGAACAGTCATTCTAATGGCAGAGATTTACACACACTGGCCAATGAATTAGAAACCTTCGTTCAATATGGTATTGAACCTCCTTTGGCTGTAATTACAGAACATACGCGGTTTGGCATGGACTCTACAAGGTTTGCAATGCAGGTAAGGTAATCGCTGACCATGCATTCGTCAAAGAGACCTTCAGGTCCTGCAGAGTAGACGGAAGCGGATGCCTTCGACGAATGTCTCTTTCCAACATGTCCCAAACATTCTCGATCGAATTCAAATCCGGACTTTGCGCTGGCCACGGCAGATGTTGCAACTCGGTGTCATGTTCAGAAAACCACTCCTGAACAATTCTTGCTCGATGGACAGTAGCATTGTCGTCCATGAAGAACCAGTCACCATTTGGGTACAAATGCACCATTGCAGGATGGATTTGATCTGCAATAATTTTCAAGTAGTCTTTGGCTTTCACCCGAACCATGACACCTCCCCCTCCTGCAGCTTGATGAGGGGTCCATCGCTTCATGGGGCTGCCGCCAAATTCTCTGCCGGCCATCGGTACAAAACAATGTGTAACGTGATTCGTCCGACCACATAACCTTTTTCCAGTCGTCTACTGTCCAGTCACACCGTTCTTTACACCACTGCAGGCGAACTTTCCGGTTTGTTGCTGACACCAGGGGCTTCCTCACAGGCATGCAACTATTTGCTTCAACTCTCGGCGCATTGTTCTGGAGGAGATGGGTTGCGATGTTCCTTCATTGAAATCTGCCGTCAGTTGCTCCACAGTAGACCTTCGGTTTTGCCGCACAATCCGTCTCAGATGACGTCGGTCCCTGTCTGTGTTGACTGTTTTTGATCCACAATTCTGCCGTTTCGACAATTCTTGTGGATTTCGTTTCCACGCATTGAACACCTTGGAGACCTGACCTTTTGAGATACCGGTCAGTTGTACTGTCCTAGAAATCATAGCTCCAGCTAGACGGGCTCCCGCAATAACTCCTTTTTGGAACTCAGACAGGTCTACTGTTTTCCCCATTTTGCTCAACTTGAGCAGCTGCAACTTGTTCCTACCCTGTACCTGCAACTTGGAATGAGCATGTACCTCACATGATTGCATTCATTTGCATATCACAATCGTTTCTGACCTGTGACCCCGCTTTACATATCAGTACAGTAATTCATCACGGGTTTCTAATTCATTGGCCAGTGTGTGTAGGAGCGGCTCATGATTGCGAATATGCAGTTAATTTTTCTGGATTGCCTCTAGTTTTCGGACAAACGCTATGTCGTTTCTGGCACTAGATGGGCTTAACATTTCAAAATCATAACATCCGGCTTCACACACAGAACTGGAAAGTGACGCAGGAAATTCTTCGCTAAGTTGTATCGATGGCTGTGCAGAATTTATTCTAATATATTCCCATTGGCGTCTTTTGTATCTATTCATATCCTTCAGATGTACGACACAAAAATTGCAATCACTCAAATGATCTTTAAGCTCACTCCACACCATAGTACTGCGAATGCAAGTCCTTCTTTATAAGCACGTTTGAATCTTTCGGGAGGTTATTACAATTTAAGAATAGGTCAATGAACGATTTCTATTATTTTAGAATCCATTCGCCAAAATGATTATATAATATAAACAGATCTTAAAACCTTGGGCAACTTGAAAGATTTTTTTTTTTGTTCCCCGATATAATGAGAATACCAAGGAACAACAAATCAGCGAATGATCCTTTAGTTGCCAATAGATCCAGACTCGCTGATGATTAATTTGGCAATCTCTCGGCGTTGATTTAGCCTGATATTAAGCATCATTCTTCAACACATTTATCATTCTCGTAACCCGTGATGCCAATAGTGTTCAACCATTTAGCAAATTAACTATCCACTCAATAAATGAGTAAAATGTGATCATTCTCTAAAGACAGAGCATCCGAATAGCTTAAGACTTTCTTGCAAGAACTTAATCGCCTCTGGAGAGGATATTTCGATATCAAACAGGGCTCTATCATAGATAGACGGATAGCTCTAATAATAAAATCCTCAATAAAAATCCGTTTCTGTACAAGCCTACCTGTGTGTCATACAACAAAAACATAATATAAAGTAGTTGTTGTAATAATATAATTCAATAAACCATTCAAATACAGTTTATAATAATCTGATATCTTCAAGTTAATTATTGACGCAAACGCCTTGACTTAGAAAAATACAAAGTTTTGAGATGATATTGTTATTAACAAAGTATCAGAAAATAACTAAAAATTAGAACATTTAATTTTCATCGTTATTTAAAAAAACTGAAAGGCTATATCAAATTCACTCATCCGAGTCTCTTCCTTTCTCATCTTTAAAAATGCATTACGAAAATTTTGTTAGCATTAAGTAATCTGATATTCCATGTCGAGAGAACCGTCCCCTATGAAACTCGAAGAAATAAGTAACTTTAATCGATGCCCATTAATTTTCGCCAAATAAAAAGAAGAAAGGAAAAGGGGGGGAAAGAACATTAATCCATTTTTCCTGTAATTACGCGGAAATAATTAGATTTCTCTTTACGTAAACCAACCATGTAATTTATTGGCTGAACTTGGCTAGATGTACAATTGGATTGTGTGTATCACTGTAGCTTGGGACATTTTGCTGCCTGTGACGAGAACTCAATAAAAGCTCCGTGTTTAGTCCAATTAAATTCTAATTCCACTGTTAAACATTACTTGTTTATCATAAAGGAAATTGCATTTACAAGTGGGTCTGCTTTAGCAATGTCATTTTTGTTCCCTAGTTTAGAACCTGCAATAACAGATCGGCTTCTTCTTAATTTGTTGCAAAATGTCTGTAAATTTTGCTTTAAAGCGGTAATAATGCACGAACTTGCTGATTACATCAGTCTCTTAAAGATTACAAGCTAAATGCAGTCTCGCTGGAGGCCAAGTACAGATCTAAAGTTACTCTAGAAGTTCTCAAAGGGGAATGTAGTTGTGAATTTTTAATCATAACAAGGAACTTGACTTTGAACAGGATTCTTAGTAATTGCGTTGTTCTCTAATCGCTTCAAACAACTAGTTTTTAAGAGCCTGTACATTATTGTTCGCTTAGTCATTTACTTTTGATTTGCCTTTATTCTAATGAAGAAATAGGAAACTACAGGTTGTTAAAAATGTCTAAAAAATGTTCAACTTCAATCCATTATACAAAGTAAATCAGGGAGGTAAAGTAGGTCTATGTTTTTGTGAAAAGCTGCCTTTCACGTTCGGGTGACAGACAATGATTATTTGAAGACAAAAATATAGCTAATATCCATGTTACTATCTTCTCTGGCATATTGGGATTATAGCTTGAATATTTTGGAAATCGCTGACAGAGTTCGTACTGAATGTTCTTTATTAAAAATTTAGGAGGGTGGAATTCCGCGTCTAAATGTCTTTGATTATCATTTCAATTAATGTTTTTCAAAGTTGTAAAGATAATTTTCGAACATTCTTTGTATCAACGTATAAAGAGTATCAATAAAATCTGGAATCATAGTGGCTTTTATACGACGTGTATGAAATGACTAGAATATATCGATTATCAGTTTTCAGGGCACAGGATAGTCGTCAAAGAAGTGTTGACCCCGCGCAACTAGACCTGTCACTACTTAGCTTTTATCTGAGAGTGCTCTTCAAAGCCATTGTTTACGTTGTGATTGTTGATATACATCGACGTTTCTCAGTACAGTTACCTCATCACCCTTAGCAGAATTCAATGGTAAGGCAGCATCGACAAAATCAGTGCTTTTGCGAAGAACGGTGGTCATTTCGAATATGCTTCTGTAGAACTCTCATTTCAAACTGCTTCTGGTACAGCTTTCATTCAGATACACCTGCGATAGCCACTATCTTGATATAATATGCTGAAAATCTACAAGTTCGTATGTTATTGAGAAATACTGTGCAGGTGAAAGCCAGAAAAAAAAAGCCGTATATTATTTTTCCTGTGGATTAGCGTTTATTTTTTCTGGACTTTTACTTATGTAAGCACCCATAGATTTTAAGGTTCCTTTCCATCTACTCAGAAGAGCTTCAGCTCGTTCTTTTCCTCCCGACGCAGAAAGCTTTCTGCAGAATTCTTACATTTGCCTCTTAAACTTACTTTTCAGCTCAACAGAGCTTAATTTCAAAAAATACTAGTGTGCACCTCCTCCCTTCCCAAAAATATTCTGGATTAATCCAATCATACGTCCATTATTGTAATTATGTAAATACGACCAAATTTACAAACTTTTTTTAAACAATAAATTATAATTATTAGGAGAGACATTCTAACTGCATTTAAGCTGCAATCAGTGGCTGCCATTTTTTTCATCTAAAATGGAATTATTTTCCTCGTATGATCCAGCCCATCAATTCTAGTTAATTTAATAGACGAATTCACTTGAAAGATTGAAAGGCTTGTGTTTTCCAAAAGAAAAGAAAAAATGGACCAAAGCCTAAGATTGGAAAGCAATGCTCTAAAAAAAATGACCACTTCAAACTGCACGCTTTAATTAATTCCATTACAGTATAATGTAGTGGTAAATTCATCATAGCTGCTCGACTCTATTTGGAAATCCTTGGTCACGGTGCAATTTAATTACAGCGATTCAATTAACGAGCGATTTCCTTGGATTTAGTTGGAATCGCTCCGGAAACCTTCTCTGCTCTTTCTGAACAATGATTACGAGAATACCTGAGCCTAAAGCTCATTCGAAATTACGTTTCCGTATCAATATGAACAAAAATAAAAATCAAATGCTGCCTATTTGCTTAGCGAGCTATGTAGTTTCGTTGCAAAAATATAAATATGCACAAAGCATATTTATCAGCTTGTTGAATGTGCCATTTTATCTTTGATTTGATTTTATTTCGTCAACGTAAAAGCACAGTTTCATTCCCAATAAATTATTGTCAGAGAGATATAAGCTGCGTTGATACTATCATTAAAGCTGAAAGCCTAAAGGCTTTAAATATTTATCCTATTTAAAAACGTTTGAAGGTAGAGATGACACAAAAACAATTACTATTGACATGTATTAGTAATGAAGTGATGACGCAGTTTGGAAAATTGCTAACGAAAACTGCTAAAAATAGCCATTTATAGCCAATAATGAGAAAAGAAACCTTTAAATATAAAATATAATAGTCAATTCGGTTTAGAGTCTGAAATTTAACGCTACTGAAATATTTCAATAGAAACAGCGTAATATTACTTTCTTGTGAGTAAAAAATGATCTTGCAAACAGCTAACATCCTTGGCTTTCACGAGTTCAGAGAATGGCAGTTCTGTAACAAAATTTTATTAAGCTCAAATATGGTCGGACAAAGTTGTGCATAAAAGATTGGTAACAGTGACTAATACATATAGTCTATGGTAATAGCGGGCAACAACACTTTAGAGTATATTTCAGTACAACACTGGTGAATAAAAGTCATTTCAGAAACACCCACATAGCTTGAGTGCAATTTTAACATGCTTATCCCATTAGAGCCTTCCCCTATAAAAATAATGTGGGTTGAATTAATACGTTCCAGACACCCAAAACTTACCGACAAATGCAAAACTTTTATTATTAAAGACGGATCTTGTCCTGATCGGTGATAACAGCAAGAGCCAACAGGGTACCTTGTCTAGAACAGGAACTCAGGCCTGCTAGGAACAAGGAGTATTAAGCTGGACACTTGATAAGGTGGGAGGGAAGTACTTTTCAGAAAGTTCTCGGTCCCTTCTTCACTATGCTCATGGCAGAGCGAGAATATGCTGAAAATAGCACGAATCCACGTGGACTAGGTACAGTCATGCAGAATAACAGTTTTCTCCGACGCAGTTGGCACTTTAAACGAGACAATGCACCCTGAAATCGTGCTCGAAACGTCTCAGATTGATTCAGTGAGCATGACTTTGTCTTCCACGAGCCTCACTAACTGGCTCACATGATCTTAACCCGAATAGCATTGCGGGATGAGTTCCATTCGAAGCCTACAAACGCAGTAACCCAATTTGAACCAAGAATGGCTGCTATCACGTCCGTACGGCTCAATATTTTGCAGAATGTATCACTTTGCAAGAAGAGTTACGGTTATGATCAGAGCTGAAGGTGGTTAAACTCGTTATTAGTATGGTGTCTCTAAGTGTTCACTCAGTGTTTATTTTCACAGCATAGCAAATCATGAAATCAATTTTTTATGATCTGTTCTTACAGAGTTCTACCGAAAATGAAATTGTGAAGGGGGGAAAATGTTTATCATTAGTTATGAAGAGCCATATCCATTTGTTAAGTCAAAATATTGTTTCCTCACTATCTACCAAAAAGTAATTGGATACCGACAGAAAACTTCTAGTATTTTTTAACTGTCAAGACCCATCTGAAGGATTCTGGAAATTAAGTTGTGTAGAATATCTATTAGAATTTTCTGACATTCCTCTTGCAAAGCAGCACGCAGTTGATTGTTGGCCGCTGCTCCGGAGATCTTATCCGCCGTTCCAACTCGTCCCAAAATGTTCAATAAGACTGAGGTGGGCCTCTGCCCAGGTCATTCCAAGCGGTGAACATAATAGCAGCAGCAACATACAACCGCATAATAGCAGCAGCAACATGGCACTTGGCATTGTTATCTTGAAGTAATAACACCACAGCGTTGGGAGCACTTCATTGTTCATAATATTACAGCAGGGCTGTGAATTCATGCAATCACGAACAACCACCAGTAATTCAACACCTTACACGAGTCCATTAATCTACTGTCAGTGGGATGCTCAATTAGTTGGGGGGTTTTATTTGTAGATAGCGTATGACTAATGATTCCAAATGATTCTATTTCTTCAACTGATTTACACAAGCCCTCTCACATCGTAACGAGCTCCATACGCCAGCGAAACACCGAAAAATCTACAGCACGGGGTTTTGCGATAAGCGAAATACACAGACGGCGCTACCAACTGGTTAAAGGATTAAGGTGGGCATTTGTTCTTTCCGTCGCTGTCAGTGTACGCTTAGACAGCAAACATTGAAGGCGAATATCACGGCCAGCGATGGACTGTGTGGTTTTTGTGGAAAGAAGGGGTTTCAGGGGGTGATAATCCATCGTCGTATGTTGACGGTGTGCGGAGATAAGAAGGCGAACAGCTGTGTTCCGCTGGTTGGCCAAGTTCAACAGTGAACAGGAAACTGCAGACAAAGAAGTGAGCACCTTCAACATCGCGTATAGCAGCAAATGTGAACGCCATGTCGGGTTTGATTATAGCGAACAGGCGCATACATTTGATGAGCTGCAGAACCAAACAGGGGAATTGCAGGCTATTGTCCCTCGTAGCTGGTGTACCGACACACCCAAGAAATGGTTCGCCACAGCCATCCGGAAACTCTCAACCAAATGGTTTATTATTAGAAATTTTGGCGTCGACTACTAAGGTCATTTTGCGACTTTTACACAAATTATATCTGTACGCAGCCCGGGACAAACACAAACATCCATGCCCACGGCGGGATTCGAACCCACGACCAGGCGGACTCGAGAACTAGAAAGCCTACGCCCTATCCCTCTCGGCCACCTCGCCGGCTCAACCAAATGGCTGAAGTGCATACACTTGAATGGGGAGTATGTCTAATCAATGTAATATGCAGTTTTTGTGAATAAATTATTTTTCACTCTGTCGCTGCATTTGTGTCAATCATGATCGTACGACCCTAGTAACACCAGACGACAGGTCGTAAGTGAAACTAGAAATGCCTTTTAAAGAATATGAAGAGAATTTTAAACTGCATTTATTTTGAAAATCGACTGCTATTAATACGAGTATTTAAACCTTAAGGCAGTGAGTTTCCAAACAAAAGCGATCAAGTAAACCTACAAAGTCTATAGATTCTACATGTTACCAAATATTTCTTATTAGCAAAGATTGCAGAAAATTGTATTCGTATTTCGATACAAGCAGCAAATTGTCTTGATTGTTGTTCTTTTAAGGCTAATTTAAGAGAACAGAAGATTTTAATTTAGTTCAACGATCCTTCCTATTTATTTTTTCCTATCCGCTTTAACCCCTTCCAAGTTGGAGATTTATTTTCATGAAATACGCCTTTGCCTCCCTTCTCTTACCGAAAATTTGCTCACAAATTTAACGTTAAAAGATCATTAATTGGATTAAAAAGAAGCGAAGGGGTGGGGTAAGAGGGAAATGTGGGTGAATGGGAACCCTCGAGGGTTTTTTCATTCTGAAAAGGCGTTTAAGACAGGGCTTCATTGTCGGCATTCGACTAATTGTAGCTACTACCGTGATTTTCAGTCAAATAAAGCAGGAGCGCTTCTTTCTTTGCATTTTTGAAGCTTCAATCCACCAAATCTCTGTGTTACCATTTTCCGCCAACAACGAATTAGAGGAGGGCGGTGGCTGAACTCAAGAAGAATCAATAGCGGGAGAGAGATTAGTGATCGCCTTCGTACATTTCCAACTTTTACATAAACCAATTACTCTGCCTAGATGGGCATGGGAGATATTGTTTTGAGACCGCTGCTGCTCAAGACATAAATTCACCTTAAGAGAAAAGCGGCCGTATTGAACAACCCTTTTCCCCAAACTCTTTCTCGCTTTCTCATTCCTATCCCTATTGCCTTTCGTTTTAAGTTCTTGCAAGCTCTCTCCCTCTCTCTCTCTCTCTCTCTCTTTCACTTTCTGCGTGCATGTGGGCGCTTTTGTTTACGAATTTCGTAGTTAAAGAGAAAACCTCGGAGGATTCCCTCCTGCTCGATGAAGCGTGAAGATGAAGGCAACGCCTCCAGCACGACACCACAAAAGAATGTATGCGCATCTGTGTGTGTAGAGTGCGTGTGCTCGTGTGTATGTGTTTGGGGACGAGACATACGACGATAACAATCATCCAAGCGATCGCAGTTGTTCCAAGCCCACAACTTTTATGAAATGTTTGCGCGAAAATTGATTTTTATTCCCCATTGTTGTTAACTATTAATACCGAGTTCGCAAAGCAGCCCGACGGCGGCCAAGTCTATAAAAAGGAGAAGCTCGGCGAGAACGTTGTTAAAAATGGACGATAATTTAATAGGGAATTTCTCTACGGGCAAAAAAAAATGAAGTGGAAAGAAAAAAGTCTCATATCAATAAAATGTTGATTTATAAAGATAATAAGATTGTTGTAGTCAGAGGGATGTTTATGGATTTGATTTAATTCTTGATAACACGATGACGCAAGGCAGAAAGCGTTGCGTTCTTCAATAAAAAAAAAAAAAAAAAAAAAAAAATGAAGATAAAGCGTTGCGTTCTCTGAGTTGTTAAATTTTAAGAGCTCAGAGCAAAATGAGCCAAAAAAATGAGCTCATTAGCAATCCTTTTAAATCTTTTATATATACCGCTCATGCAAAGAAATTTATGATATTAAAAATGTAACTAGGAATTTTGGAACTAAATGCAGCAATATTCTTACACGAAACTCTTTAATGTGAATACAAACCCCAAGCGATACTCGACAAGAGAAAATTTATTATCAGCTCGGGAATATACTATTTGTTTTACAAAATGAGCTCGAAATATACTGTAGCTTACTGAAGTACCAAAGACTTGCTGTGTTCCTAAATAGAGAAAGTACTCTAGCGTAAAGTATATAGCAATCAAGGATAAAAGAGTATGCAACTCTTAATGCTTTATCTATTTTCTCCTCCAAAGTAAGCACTTTCATCTGAAAGAATTCGATGTCTATAGTAATATCTATGAAAAATTCGCTGACACATTAAGGACATTCTACGACCGTAATGCTGCCGTTTCTTTCGCGCCACTTTTCAACAATATATTTTCCAGCGATGTTGTAGCCATGGAGTGGCTGTGTACTTGCTAAACACAGCCTTGGCCACTCAGATCGCCAAATTCAGGACGTCGCCAGCGACCAATCCAAAATGTAGGCGAATTAGCCCGCCAATTGGAGTTCATTCGCAAGATGCTCTTCAGAATACCATCCGGTAACTTTGCGAATCTATGCCACAAAGGGTAAGAGCTCATATCCAGGCCTTTAGTAGACCAACAGATTTGCTGTTCGGTAGCGATTTGTTTTTAATAAATCTTCCAAATGTTATGAGAGTCTAATCATTTCTTCTTCAACACATATACAGCTGTCATTAAACAGAACGAAACTGTGGATAACATACCAAGAAAGAAGACACAGATGCAGTCTTTTGAAGATTATGGCAGAAAATGGTGATATAAGTAATACAATAAAACTTGAAAAAGGTCGAAGAAGATCAAAAATGATGGTAACAAAATACAATTAATAAATCTTGAAGAAGGTGATCCAAATGGTAGAAGTAAATTGAAGAAAAAAGTTTACACAGAACAGGAAAATAAAGAACAGGAATAAATTAACGTTTTCGAGAAAATTTCTCATCATCAGATTAAACATTTTTTTGAATAGGTAACAGTTGATATAAGAAGCGAAAAAGAGCAAACATTGATTAACATTAGTTTTACATTAAAAAGAAGCTAATATTTTAAAAATATTCTTCATATCTTTCGCGAAAATCAAATACATTTTCAAATATAAATCCTTTCCTTTACTCAAATTACTCAGTATAAAGGAATCATATTCTTTCATTTTCCCAAATCCAAGTCGAATTTCATTTCAATACGTGTTAATGAATACACTTGATTCCCGCAAGTTTTTTCGCGCATTTGTCGCAACCTTGTTGTTTTTCGAGCAAACTCTTCACACTCTATTCCAACAATAAAATAACAGCCATTCAATACAAAGGGGGGGGGCTGATTGAATTTAGAATTTTCAAGGATCACTACATGGAATCATCTTATAGAAACCCCAATTCACTAAAAATGATTTTGGGCAACCCAAAAGGACAAACAGAAGCCGATTCCTCATTCTGGCGTCTATGAATGGCCTTGCAGTTCGTGCAATGCCATCCACCGAGGTCAGTCAAAACGCTCGGTTGAAGTAAGAATGAAGGAGCGCTGGCCACATATAAAATATGGAAGACAAGAAAAGTCGGCGATTGCCAAACATGCTTTGGAAAAGGGACACGCGTTTTTGAAAGAGGGCTTCAAATTAATCCGAAGAGTGGACAACCAAAGTTGATTAGATGCCTTTGAGACCCTTGAAATCAAGACGTTAACCAGGAAATCATTACTATACTAAGACTCAGGACCATTAGGAGAATCAAAATTGTTCAAATTAGTCATTTAAAATTAAGTTTGTTTTTTTTATTTGGTGATTCATCATCCTCTTTGACTTTTTCTATGTGATTATTTTCCCTCAATTTTTATTGGCTCTTCTGTTCCTAAATTCAACCAGGCCCTCCTTTTGTATTGATTGGCTGTTATTTTATTATTGTATTGGATGTTCTAGGGTTATCTTATTTTATTTTTTTTATTTTTATTTTGTAATGTGGCGTGCATATGCTTTTTGTTCTCATTGATGGCGCTAGTGTCAGCTTGATGTATCGAGTTTCCCGCGGTTTATCAATTGCGTTTGTTTAATGGAGTTCTTGACGATATTCTTAGCGTTTTTTTGTGTGTGACGACAACATGGTTGAAGACAGTCTAACAAACGAAACGGCTGCTGAACTAAGAGGATACGGGATTAACTCAAAAAACGATAAGGAGGTTTTAAAATTCTGTAAGACGTAGCAGATATTTGTAACGAAACGAAAGCCATGGCCGAGAAAAAAGCTGGGTAAAAGTCCAGCGAGCAGCCCCGTTCGCGTTTATGCTCTGAATTTATTATTGTAACATATCTAATTAATATGTAAATGATTTATCACATTATCGAAATTATATTTTAAGAAACTTATGTAAGAAAAAAATCACGGAAGTTCCGTGATGATGAACTTCAGCTAACGAGGGGCCATATATCGCCATTCAACGTACACTGTCACGGAATTTTCGTGATTTTTTTCCTCGCATAAATTTCTTAAAATATAATTTCGATAATATGATAAATCATTTACATATTAATGAAATATGTTACAATAATAAATTCAGAGCATAAACGCGACAGGGCTGATTGATGTCAGCCGAGAACGCTACACAAGAATTTTACCCAGCTTTTTTCTTGGCCATGGCTTCCGTTTCGTTACAAATGTCTGCTACGTCTTACAGAAATATCAAGCAGTTATATTAATCTATTTATTTAAATATATCTAGCCACTCAATAAATTACCCATGCTGGTTACATCATAATCGGAGTCGGAAAAATGTTGGCTGCAGATCCGGGCAATCGGACTCGCAGGCTTTCCTGTTCTAATTTTTATAATCCACTCCTTTTTCCTCTCAATATCCCGAGGAAAGATATGCAATTTAAAAAACCTCTTATCCTTTTTGAGTTGGAATGGTACTGGAGGACGCAACAATTTACGGGCATATTCTAAAAACAAAATGAACTAGCCATTAAAACACAGATAACATCTGTACCGCTGGAATCTCCATACATCAAGCCGATGCTTCGCCCTCTATATGCGAAAAACGGCGAACAGGTAGTGCACGCCCCGTTATGTACCGGGTGTTTCATAGGCTATGACCAACTTGTTAGTTGAATAACTCGTCAACAGATGGAGCTAGTGCCGTGAAAGTTTGTATACATATGCAGGGAGTCAAAGGAAATGGATTAGGCTTCTTTTCGATGAACACAGTATTGCAGTTGTTTCACAGGGTATAGACCAAAGAAAAAGCAGAACAACATTTGAACGGAAAAAGTTCTTTATTTCAAACTTTCAGGATCAACACTTGAGACTAAAGGAAATTGAAAGCACTAGACCACTTCCTGAGCGTTTTGGCAGGTCTCTGGTCACAATGATAAAAAGTCTTGACCAAAAAAACACGCTCTTCGACTGAATATCGAGACATTTCGGCGTAAACAACTGCAGTACTGTATTCGTCGAAAAAAAGCCTAATCCATTTCCTTTGACTCCCTGCATATGTGTACAAACTTTCACGGCACTAGCTCCACCTGTTGACGATTTATTCAACTAACAAGTTCGTCATAGCCTATGAAACACCCGGTAATTGGCTGTTACTGGCTATTTATAGGACTGTAACTTGTTTTCCTTTATATTTCTTGCTGAATGATGACCAGTGTGGTCGAAATGTACATCCAAGCTACCTTTAAAATTACATGTGGACAAGAGGTTGTGTGTCTTCTTTCTTGACAATTGGGTACATGTCATTTATATAATTCCTTCTTGATATCACGATTTTTTGTAAAAAGTGTCATGGTAGTCGAAATGTGCATTCAGGAAAAAATTCACTTCATTGTGGAATAGTTGCGCTCGGATTTTTCATCCAAAACCTTCATTTACAACATTTCTCTGTCCAACATTATTGATCATAGTCTATATTATGACAAGTGACTTCAGCATAAGGTTATAAATCATCTTTAACTATACGACATCCTGAAGTTTTAAAATGCAGTTTCTAAAAGCTACAAAGTTGTTTTATTGCGTCTTAGGGGAAGTTGAATAGAGAATAGTTTGCATGTATTACATTTGCATTTATCGAATTTTCTATGTAATACATTTAACCTATTAAAAGACGGCTCAATCCGCATATGTGAATACAAAAAATAATAGAATATAAATATTTTTATTGCTCATGCGAATAAGACAGGTTATATGCAGAAACCCTGCTTAACAACACCTATCAATATGCGAGTTTTAAAGAATTTTATAATAAAACCATAAAAACATTAAATTAAAAAAAATGCTTTCAACCTAATATTCTGTACAAAAAAAAAAAATAATTTTGCGTCAACATTACTTTAAATCAAATCGCTTCTCCAATTTAAGCTTCATTTATTATGCAAATACATAAAATATAAACAATAATCGATTCATTTGGAAACATTTTAACACCGTTATTTTCTCGTTGCATGCAATGAGGCAAGAATCTTAAAATTATTGACACTATGTTTTTAAAAAGTTCATACAAATATAAAATTTTGATGAGAGTAAACATAAGTTTACAGACTTTAACAAGACGGGAAAAAACAAACAGCGGCAACGTTAGAACTTCTTCAATTTTCTAAGGAGCCCCAGGGCCATCTTCGACCTTCTATTCAACTTAAACGTTGCAACAACCCACAAAAAAGAAAGAAAAAAAGAAATTGGGTGGGGGGGAAAAAAAGAAGAAACTCTCAACACTCATTTTTTAAATTTTATTTTCGCATCTCACAAAAGCCCAAATTTTATCTATGGAACCCGAGGGATTTTGAGAAGAATCTCGTTGGGAGTTTATAGTTACGAAACTCAAGTTACACCAGCTTTAAATAAATTTAGTGAGTCGTGTAAAAACTAAAACATTAAACCTCAAGAAGATTAAAACCTCACGGAAGTTTGCATCTTTTCCTTTGATATACTTCAATAATATTTTCGGCTTGTAAAGCATTTTAAACTGAACAGATCAAAACTTTTAAACTGTACTTTTCGATACTTATTTAAAGACCCTTGATAAGCGTTTTTGCTTCTTTAAAACTATTTATAGTTCTGCTGCAGTTTGTTTATACGTATTAACAAATGCTAATAACGGTATAGCTTTACACTTGTTTGATTAATGGTTCGATTTCGTAAAGAGGAAAGTTGCTTAATGTAGTTGAAACTCCTAAATATCGATTTCATGTAACGTTTTAACGATATTATCATGGGTGATTACAATAGAGGAGATTTAAATTGGCGAAAGCATGGGCTAACCGGAATAACTCGCTTAAGTCCAAGATAAACAATCGAAACCACTTCTCGAATTATGAGATATTCAGTATTAATTTGAAACAATGTTGAAGTAAAGAGGCATTAGATATTTTGCTAGAATTTTTATGAAACTTGCAACTACATTTTATAAATCATGTAGTTTCAGTATTTATTTACTTGTTAAAGTTAGATATTCAGTTGTAAGAAAAGTTTTCCTATATCAGAACAAAACGATTTTCTTCCAGAATTTTTGAATATAATATACATTGAATGGTGCTATTTATTAATTCAAGATTTTAAGGAATTCGTTTATTCATTTTCTTTAACCTTTGACAATTTCGTTGAAAGTTACAATAATTTTGACGTCTTACAATACGTTGAGTTTATTCAAACTGTGTGATTAGTATATACAAGATTCGACAATTAATAAACGAGACTGACGCTACTTTGAACATGTTCAAGCATGTGCAACCGCAACGATGCGCATTTTCGATCTATCAGTTCCAGGGGAAAGTTTTTTCGTTTTTGCAAATATTACAATTGGCGCTCAGATTAATGCATAAATGAATTTTTTATTCATCGAAATAATCTCGATCATTATCAACAATCTTCTCCCAACGAGATACTAAATCATAAATTCGTTTTTTATAAACGTCACGAGTTTTACAGTTGAAAAAAACACCCAGTTCTTGTTCTAGCTCTTCTTCTGTCTTGAAGCACTTGTTTCTCAAATGGTTATCGAGGATCGGAAAAGGTGATAATCTGTTGGAGAGATATCCGGAGCGTACGGTGGATGAGGTAACACTTCCCCGGCAAGTTTGTTTATTGCCTGACGGGTGGGCTTTGCCGTATGCGGACGTGCGTTGTCATGAAGAAAAACAACATCCTTACGGTTCTCAAGAGCTGGCTGTTTTTGCTTGATTTTTTCATGTGTACATTGAAACTGACCAACATACACGTCCGCTGGATTTTGGAGCTCATAATGGACTACACCAGTTGTTGTCCACCAAACATTCAAAAGAATGTTCAAGACACTCATCACCACTTCTAAAATTTTTGAACCAATTCTGTGCCGTCCGGTCGGTGACAGAATCATCACCGAATGCTGTACAAATGTTACGAACAGCCTCCGCTGTTTTATGGCAAAGTTTAAATTCATACAACAGGCTGGCTCGAATTATCGGTGATGTAGGTGCCATTTCAGACGTTTTTTCAAAATAAAATTGAATGTTTTCACTTAGACAAGTAAGTGCAAAACAATGACCAATCATTTCTTTTTAATATATAAAAAATTTCCATTATTCAAATCATCTTACGAGAGGATTGTAACCATTCAAAAAA
>JAHWFO010017593.1:807662-952436 GCA_023313115.1 Rhysida immarginata
TTGAGTTTTTCTTTGTGAATAAAAAAAATCACATTAAAATCTGTAAAGTTTTTGGGTAATTAACATTTAGAATACGGGAGATAATTTAGAAACACCCTGTATATACGAGAGCGATAAGTTTGATTAATTATGTCCAAAGAATCGGTGAAAACACTCTTCGTCCAAAATTTTTATTTGTTTATTTCGTTTTTATTTATTTAAATTGATTCAATAAACCCCTCACCAGGGCCCGTATGCCCAGAGGGCCGACATGTTAGGTCCCTGGAGGGAGCGACAAAGTGGCATTACAAATCAGATTCAAGAAACATTTTAAATCGAATGTTACAATTAAGGTTTTAGCATGTTAGTCGTTAGTAAATGGGATTTCAATGCCTTTTTAAATTGACTAAGTATAGGCAAGGAACGGATGGTTAATGGAAGAGAGGACCACCATATAATTCCTGTATACAAGATACACCTCTTGAGGTATTTCTGTCTAACTAAAGGATGACGTATGGAAGTTGAGAAACGGGTGTCGTAGGAGTGGTGGTCAGAGTGGGTTTGAATAAGTAATCGGAATTGAAGGCGCGAATTGTTGGTTAGTTATTTTTAAATAAACAGACATAGTTGGATAGGATAGATTAATGAAACTGGTAATATTCCCAAGCCTGCAAAGTATTCAGAAACGGAGAAAGACTTGGGCAATTTTAGTAGTATTCGAAGGAATCATTTTTGGAGTTTAAGCAAATGGGTGAGATTAAATGATGTGGAGTATCCCCAAAATATGATTTCATAACATATAGAAAAGAGGAATGAGAAAATTTATTAACGAACCGGTATCCGAAATCTAAACTAAATAATATTTTACGAGCATCGCATCATTTACTGTAGCGGTGTGAAATTAGGAATGATAGTTTGTGTTGCATGGTAGTTTTTTTTTAACATAGCTAAAGTGTCAAGCTAAGACATGTTTCTAACTCAAGCAATTATGAAGTCGTTATCCAATTCCTATATTACACTGGTCTGAATGGGCTTTGTTTATCCATGAGGATGTCTTGCAGTGCAAAAAAGCCTCGACCTGGAAAGAATATTAATCACTCAGCCAATGTTGCCTACATAAACTTTGTGGCGTATCGAATACCTATATTATCCTAAGGCTTTACGCAGTCTACACAATTTGAGCATCCCAGCTTACTGTTATAGCCATTTCTCAAAGGAAATGCCAACGTACGAGCACAATAAAAGTGACAATAAGGTGAAAAGCAATTTTATCGCAAAAGACACTGCCTCAACTTTTACGGAAAGCTAGTTTTAAACATCTTAAATGAAAAAAGACAAATTAAATTTTGACATTTAAAACCAAATATAATTCAAATTGGCCTGTTCTTGGTTTGCCCAATTTGCAGGTCTCTGGTTTGCAAATGTAAATTTTTACGAGCGTTGCTCTCTTAAGTGTTTATTTCGCGGCGCAAGTCGGTTATCCTTTTCTGCGGGAAGGGTAAAAACAAACGCCGTTGACGAAACCTGACAGAATCAATAGAGTGTCAGGAGAGCAATTTATATCAGGTATAATTAGAGTTTGGTTGGATGCATTTGCTAGCAGACGGTCTCGGACTTCCCCCGATGGAATGCACCACCGTGAAAACCACCACTAAGGTAATATATAACCGCCGGAGCACCACGACATCCGTCCGAATTGGAAGCGAGGGTTTCATTTTGAGGTCATCAGCCGGCTGGAGCGAAATTTTTCCCTTTTTACTTTCGGGCAGACGAGATAAATCTCGATGCATGGCAAACAAAAGACGCCACCCGTAATTTTCCATGGGCACCTCGCTCAAAAGCCAAGGGATGACAACCGGAAAATGTTCTCTCTTAAATTCGCGTGAACTTCACTTTCCTCTTCATTTTAATAAATTTGAGAGAAATTGATTGAGTGCACGAACCCCGAACGACACCAAGTAACGCACCATTTCATTGGCTGTAATCAATCAAAGTGAAAGCGCCTCCACTTAATAACAAATCAGTTTTTCTTATTGCTCAGGGGGGAAATAATAGACGGTCTAAGAAATAACTGAGTTAAGGTCGACCCCCATCTTATTTATTAAAAGCTATTTGTTTTATTTACTCATTTATTTATCTAGAATTGTCCAATAGCACCCTTCTACATAATCTCTTGCAGCAGCAATATTTTTTATGAATGTGTCAAAAATTTAAACACTCGTTTAAATTCTTTTTTTTTAATTCTAGAAGCTTTTTCACTTCTATTTCCGCCATTATATTCAGTCTATTTCTCTAGCCCTCTGTATGAAACAAATTGGCACTTAACGGATTGACTTCAGATTCAGAACATATGTTTCAGTTGATTATAAACCAGATAAAATTATTCTTGCAACCCGGATAAGAATCCGATTTTCAATCACTTACGACTTCATAAAAATCTATTACGTGCTCTTTATAAATTGTAATCCTCGTTAGTTTTCCACTTCTTTATATTTAAAAACTGAAACCTCCCCACTAGCGCCTTCTCCCAGTTTTAGTACGAACTATCACACCAAAGGAGAACACCCATTCTACACTGAGCTGCCAGTTTATTAGTAACGCCTATCTAGTAGCGTGTTGAACCTCCATGAGCCCTCAAAACCGCCTGTATTCGTTTAGGCATGGATTCAACGAGATGCTGAAAACATTCGATAGGAATGTTGGTCTATGCAGACATGAGAACTTCACACAAGTCCCGTAGACTCGATGGACGTATAGACAAGGAGCGAACGGCCCTTTCCAGCTCATCCCAAAGATGTTCAATGGGGTTGAGAACTAAGGAGAACTCACTGTCGTGTTCGTGGAACCAATCCATAGTGAATCTGGCTCTGTATGCTGGTGCATTATCCTGTTGGAAGGAGCCATCTACATGCAGATAAACTGTGAGCATGAAGGGGTGGACTTGACCTGCAAGAATGCTGATGTATGTTTTGGCGTTCAAACGACCATCTACAAATATTAGAGGACCCAATTCATGCCAAGAAAACTTTCCCCACACCATTATTCCGCCTCCACCACCTTGCAAATACCGCACTTGATGGATTTCTTATCTATTCTGCTCCTTATTATTTGATTATTGCATTAACAAACAAATATTAGCATTACATACTGAAAGTGTATCGGCCTCCGCATGAAATAAAAATTTTAAAAGCAAAGCATAATGAATGAAGAACAATGCAGTAAAATTTCCATGAAATCGCTCAAAATTAATAAGAGATGCGCAAAAGTGTGCTTAAATCGTCTGGCGAATTCCCGTTTGAGAATCGCTCAGAAATTAAATTTTAAGCAAACATAAAAAGTTAATTGAAAACTATTAACATGCGAAATTAAATTTAATAATTAAATTTGCATGTGAAATAACGCAGCTTAAAATGCTCTACTTTACGTAACGTCAGTGACAAAGTCTGGTTCGACTCTACGAGATATCTCACGGACAAAATGCCATATTTCGTCGGATATTACGTCTTTGGCTAAATTGTCAAAACCGGTGATAACGTCAAGCATCATGCCAAAGAAATGTCAATTCTGTTCCTCTTTATATATATATATTGGCGTCACAGTCAGTTAAAAGAACATTCTTGGGGGGAAAAAAAAGAGCTTCACGGCCGAAGCTTCGAGAACGACACAAAAGCCTAACCAATTTCGACTTTTCAACTTTGGAAAAAGTAATCATTTCAATTTTCCCCTAAGGTAAGCTGAGTACATAGCAACAGTCTCGTTTTTACACACCCATATGTAGTGTTTTTCATAGAACAATAGCAAAAAAGATTAGAAGCAAAAAGGTCTTTTCGGCTTTACGTTGATCGATATAGTATGATTATTTTATAATAACGTTTTTTCCAGAAAATTGCAGACAAATTCCTATTAATGTGTGACAGAAAATTAGCTAATTCATAATTGCCAGTGATATCAATCGTAAACGAATACTCAGAGGTTCTCTTGCAATCAAATGGATAGAGCGCACAAATTTTACGTTTATGAACATTTTTAATAACTCACATCAATTATGCCATTTTCCAATAATGCGTCCTTATATTCAAAATATAATTTTAATGAATATGAATATTCCAATTAATCCTCAGGAGAGGAAGTTTCAAGAAGATGCATTCTGGGCCTTATCTATCTTCAGAAGAAATACCTAAAATCTTTCTATATTGGTTACTTAAAGCGTTATCAACAACTTGGAAAATTTTGGAATGAGTATCATTATTAGTTAAAGTATTTGCTGAAATCTTAGATTACCTTTTATTATATTCATACACATGTACAATTTTGCAGGTTCAACAAAATGAAGGTCACTCGGCAAGAGCCTCCCTCTATAGACAATAATATGAAGCTTTCAAACCTTAAAAGCACCAATACTTTATTTTTATGAATCATTTATGAATATGATATACATTAATGTACAGCACACTTGTGCGAAGCAACTTAATAATTATTAACGCAAATGTGAAAATATTATTATATATAAATAAGTCCCAGAAGCTGATGCCCCTGTGCCGGTTGAAAAACATGAGAAAACAAACTTACTTCTTTCACATTTCTTCGGATTCATAGATTCGTCATCCTTTGGATAGTATTCAAAGATTAATATGCAAGAGAGCAATGCCAAAAATTGTGCTTTAAGGAGTTACAAAGTTTACATAGAAACAAACTTTATCATATTTTTAAACTAGTTTTTTATCAGTCTCTATTTTATCGATCAATCATATTTGCATTATTGTATTTCTGTAATAGTGTCATTACATTCATCTGAATTTTCGATTTGCATAGTACTCAATTTCGTCGACCTGAAGTCGTTCGAGTGACACTTTAACTGCATTTTCTTATCTCTTCGTTTATTAAGACGGTTGTTTATGCTCGATTGGGAATCAAGCAGCACCCATCTCACTCACTCTCACACACAGCACCGAAAAAAAAAAGAAAGAAGATTGGAAAGTAGATCACTGCTAAATTAAACGTCGATTTCTTTTACGTTGAATCCTAATAAAACGAGAATGAAAGAAGAGAGATTGAGAAAAGAAAGAAAATAGACTAACGCTGGTGGGGAGAGAGACGGAACATGCCAGTGTTGCTTATCACTGTGTTCGGCGAACCTACAAGAGAGGAATGGAGGGTTCCATGTGGCAGTGCGTGCACTGATTCATGGGCGAGTTGGCAGAGACTGAGAGCCAAATATCGGGTCGACCCTCTTCACCTTGGCGATCATTAATCTCTGCCAATTCAGTCGGATATGTGTACGAGAAGCAACAGCCAGCGAAAGAGAAGCAAAAGCCCGAAGAGAGGAGCGACGGCGAACAGAGGAAAACAATGGGAGCGCGAGTAATGGTGTAAAGTGCGAAGGAGGCATTCCGGGGGAACTCCCTCCGACACCCCCCGACAATGGACCCAGACTGAGGCGGAGGACTTTTCTCTCTTTATTTTTTTTCTCTTCATCGCCTTCATTCCCCCACCCCCACCTCCTCTGCCTTTACCCCTGCATTTCTCTCTTCGTACCCGGGGCTTCGCAACCCCCTTTGGCTTCTCCTTCTTCCTCGTTCACGCTTCCATTTCCTGCGGCGGCACTTGAACGCCTGCTCATCTTCACCACAACGAACCCAATTTCCACTCGAAGGAGTAACATTAAATTCAACGGTCCGACTCCGAATAGAATTCAATCAGACTTCTACTTACTTTCTTTTTCATCTAGATTATTTTCCCCATTCGTGTATGTGGGAACAGCAATGGAAGATAAATAAAAATAAAACTTGTGCGAGTTCATTTCTTTCTCGGACGCTTTTTTTTTCTTATAAAACTGGCACCCAGATGTTTTCTTAACCTTTTTCTTCATTCACGCAATGCAAAAAGTCGATTAGGAATCGAATCAAATGAGAATCACCGGGGCGTGAAAGTAAAAGCGAATTTCAGATTATATGATTTAGGAAAAGATGAAAACTGTTGCAGAGAGGTTGCAAAGCAATGAATGGCACGCGCTAATACTGTTATATCAATCTTAAAATTATTTCTTTTGGTTGCATTTTTTTTTATTTGTTGAACTTCTCACTCTCATAGTAAAAAATATTCTAATATGCCTCCTTTTACGTTCAGAAATTTATGAATTGTCTGTTTAAAAATTCATAGAAAATATGTTTAGAGGAAATCATTCTACCTGAAAAAAATTTAAAAAGTTTGCTTATAACTTTGTACTAACGTGCTATTTTCACGAGTTAGAAATGAAGAGATGGTCAGCTAGTTGCGCTCGTCACGGCGGCCCGGAGACGTCGATTCTAACACACGTGAATTGAAGGAAATTCGACATGAAAATTCCTTCAGCAAGACTCGAACAAATCTTAAATACGTCATTGAGCGGTCTGTATCTACGATGAAAAGCCGATGCGTCTTCTGACTGACGGGCATTATCGGGTTTCCCTCAATAATGAGTATTGCAAACGTCAATATTTGGGCTTTTATTGTATAGCTCTTACTTTGACTATCCCCCTCATAATTCTTTATATAAAAGAATACAAAGCAATAGATGAACTGATTTATAAATGAATTCAACTTATTATTAGCAATTACTAGCTGATATCCCCGGCGTTGCTCGGACTCTTTTTTGATGAAATTTTCCAATATCTAAATGCGAATATACAGTAAGAAAAATGAATACATCAATAAGCTTACAATTAATACAGTAAAAATTCATGGCCAACTATGGTTTTCTAGCAGTTCTACACGGCTTCGCTCTGATGGAATGCTGTGTATAGCTGAACGAGTTTTACGTAGTGCAGGAGAAAAAATGAGTAGAGTAATGTATGTGGTTTCGAAAGGGAAGGAAATAGCATGGAATGAAAATGAAACAATACTCTGATCTGACGTTTCCTCATCCCTGATTATGGCTGTAGTTCTTCTAATTCTTCTCAATTAATGCATCGACTCCAACCCCTTAAGCGCCAATGCAACTACATCAACCATATTGTTGGCTTGTTCGTCAAAAGTCACAAGATTTCGAAATCACTTGCCTTTCATTACGTGGCCGACTCCTCTTCATCGGTTGTTCGATAGTCGTCTCAATTTCTTTCATGGGGCTTGTTTTTTTCTTCTTGGATGGGAGTGGATGTACTCGTACATGATCGTTTGTTTTTGTGTACTCTACAATTCCAACAATCTGATAGGAGTTATTCGCTATTTGGTAATGTGTTGTTGCAATTCACACTCTGTTCTCGATGTCTTGAAGGAAAACTTCGGCGGCCGCCTGGGAACTTCGATAACCACTGGGCCACTCACCACTTGCTCAGTTGCAGCAGTAGTCTGCTGGCGAAGCCGATACAGCACAGAGCGAAGGGACTGCTTCTTCTGCTACTTTTCCTCTTCCGCGACTGTTTCTCAATGATCTGCTAACTCTCCGTTATCTCCAGTTACTGCTCATTTTTATTAAAAATTTTCAAGAAAATGTTAAATTCTAAGAACTATCAATTCTAAAAAAAGCCCGAATAACAGGAATTCTATGCATTGCTACGAATTCCATTTTGTTTTATAATTCGCAGAGGTAGGATGCTTGGTTGCACAAACTTGGCCTTGATAGGTATCGGCCTCGGTGGCTCAGCGCTTGCGTGATCGCCTCTGGTGCCCGAGTACGCGGTTCGATCGCGGCCGAGGACGACAAGGATTTTTCAGGGGGAAATCCTGAGATCACGCACTTCCTTCGGAAGGGAAGTAAAGCAGTTGGTCCCGTGTAGTCGTTTGCCGGCTGCACGTTAAAGAACCCTTGTGAGGCAAAATTTGCGGCCCCTATAACGCCGTCCTGAAATGACCATGGCAGTTGAAAAGGACGTTAATACCAAACAAACCAAACCAAACCTTGATAGGTAAACAGTGACCTTCCTCTTGCTTTGAAGATCAAGTGTGCAAAGTTTCATGAAGATCGAAATAAAACTGTAGATTTGTATAAGAAACAAACGCACAAACGTTCATCTTTATATACCGGATGATCCAAAAGTGTGTTACATTTTTTTATGAAACTAATAATTGTTTTGCCGTGACGAATTCTTTAGCAAAACAACGTGCGATGTTCACAGGCAATTTGTGTTGCCAGAGAAGGCAAACACATTGAATCCGTAACTGATGTATCATAAAACACAAATTGTTATCGAAGAATTGTTAGACAAAATTTCGTGAAAAAATGCAAAAAAATGTAACACACTTTTGGATATATAGAAGATTAATAAAAAATTTTCAATAATTATTTCACCCTGCATATAAAAATGACTTACAAGAAACCCCTTCGAGTTCGGACAAAAAAAAACGCACCAAATTTTTTCTATAGGTCCGAATTTACCTATGGCACCAAAATTTACGGTATTCCGTAGTGATAGTTGTTGTTTTTTTTTGGAAGACTGCAGTTGCTCACTATAGAGCTCTGTTCATCTATTTCTCGCTTGCTTGCTGCTATTCTATTCAAGCCTGTATAGGTATTTGTAATACTTCTCGATTGTAAGACGATAAAATGGTTTCGGCAATTAGTAATCAATCCGGCCAATGCAAAAAGTTTGGATGAAATGAAGCTACGACATAAGTTCGTCATGAAGATGATATTGGAAGATAAGTCGTTTGCAGTTTTCTTGATTCCACGATTATGAAAAAGAATAAGAAAACTAGTTTAGAAAGTGATAGTTTCGTAACATTAGATCGTAGTTATCTTGACGTGATGAATGAAAACAATTGTTGACGCTTGAATTCCGAAGAGAGAAGATAGAAGCAGTCACACAGGGAATATGGTCTTTCTTTTACAAAGATGTCTGAATTCTCAAGTGTAGTCTGTATTTCAAAAGTGTCGTCGACTTGCTTTCAACACTTAACAGTCTTTGTGAGTGTGCTTTCCAGGAGTGTATCAATCTTGCAATTATTAATTGTGCATTTTACGGTAAATGTTATTGATTTAATTATTTTATAGAAAGCCCGCAGGTGCATTTTCCTTAAGGTAATTTTATTTGACACAGAAGATTGAGGCAGTTAACAAGGAACGATTCCTCTAGACTATATCGTGACGATTGCAAGCGCCTTGACGCTTGTACCTGTAAAATACTTCTACGCAGTTAGCTGATAAGATTAAGCTTAAAATCGCGACAGAATTGAAAACGTTTTGGGAAGTATACATATGCGCCCTTTCCAACACAGGTTTCAGATTTAAAGAAGTGTTTCCTAATAATTTGAAAACGCAAGGAGAAAGGTCTCGTCCTAAGTAAAGGTCACATTGGTAATGTTATTCAGAGGAACATACGTCCACCTCAGGACAGGGGTGGTAGTGAAAAATGAACCAAACGTAACACAGCCAACGTGAATATTTTCTTGTTTGATATGTTGCTTGAGCACGTGGTGAAAAAAGCTCAGTATAAACAGGAAGTGTGATAAAGATTGGGTATACCTCGATGACACTACAAGCTATTCATTACCGTCATGAAGATGGCAATGGACGGGCTACTTTGATCAACCCAATGCCTGGCTACTTTCCAAAGGCATTATAGTTGCATCTGCGTATTGTGCTTGTGGTAATTCAAAAGCCGTTAAAAGAAATTTCCTCGTCTCTATGGTGCAGACGATTATCGAGTATGTATCCACATAGATAATACGCCGAGCCACACCTCTCGTTCTTCACTGGCTTACTATGTAGAAAAAGAAACAAGAACAGGATTTACAGTGATCCCATTTTCATCTATCCCGGTTAATTCTCCAGACGCTCCATCCTTAAACTTCTACGGCTTTGGACTCCTTAAAGGAGAGCTTGCAACTGTCGTCATATTTGCTAAAAAGCCTATATATTGTGTGCAAAGAGGTGTGGATCATTTCTTGCAATGTTTCCCAGAAGTTTTTTTTACAATGGTCATTGCCAATAACAGGGAACATCACATTGAATATAACAGATGGTGGAGCAAACGGTATCTCGAAGAGAAGCTGAAAGTCAAATTTTATTTCAGTTTTAACTGCCCAAACCCTCCGTATCTTCACCATTCGTAATTTAGTTAGAGGCGTCAGGCAGTCTTATATACAGATTTCATGCGCAATTGCTCTTGAGACTTCGAATTGGTATTAGCCTATAGACTCCTCTATTCAGCAATTGAGGAGTTTTATAGAAAAACAACTATCGCCATTGAATTCACAGATAATTATATGACCTATGAGAGAATTTTGATGCGGTTTTTTGTTGAACCCGCAGGTTTTCCTTGTTAGTGTTTCATGAAAAAAATGGGCGTTAAATGCATGTTCTTAAGTGTCTTTCGTGCGTTTTCCCTTTTTTGAGGAGGGTTTAACCGGAATTCTGACTGCCTGCCAAGAGTGTTTATCTTTTGAGAGCAAATTTTTTACGATTTAAAGATAACCGATAAAATTTTAATTAAGAGTTATTGCTTTCGTAAAAAAAAAATAATTACGAACGATTTAAGTTTGCTTTCGTAAAAAAAAAAAATAATTACGAACGATTTACGTTTGCTGCAAATATTAGTTATTATTTTTAAAAAATTAAAATTAAATTTGATTTATTATTTATTTTAATTAATTGGTAGAAATAAACTCTTTTCCAATATTACTTATTCAGCAATTGAGTTGAACCATTGAAAAATGGCGAAGGAAATAATTTTTCTATTAAAGAAATCTTCAATATTCATTACTTATTAATTATGCATTTAAAAGAAACGTCTGAATCTATTCCTTCCTGCCATAAATGCCTTAAAAGAAAAGTCAATTTTCAAGAAAAAATATTTTTCAACCATTATCTCTTTGACGTAGGCACCATCGATCTTATTCCTATCTTAATCAAAGCAGCATTTCAAGATGAACCAAACAAGCCGTCAACGCTAACACGACCGCTTCTTGGCCAAGGTTGTGTGCGCATGTATGTGTGTGTATGTGTATGTGTTTATGTGGATGTGCGTGTGTGAATGTCTGTCTGTCTATCTGTCTCTTTGGTTGTGGTGTTGGTGAAGGTTTGCTTGTGCTTGCCTGGAATAGTGAGAATGCCGGAAGGGACATTTGGACGATCGCCGTCGGCGACTTCTTTTTTATTAAGCGGGGGGAGGAGGGGGAGGATGCGCCTCAGAAACCAACCGACCGACATTTTTAAAGCTCTGGAGGGTGAGAAAATTCGGGTGGAACTCCCCCTTCTCCTCTTTTCGTTGCTTAAAGCTGAAAACTGGAAATATCGATCTTAGGCTTTCATAGATAAGAAGGAATAATTTGCCTTCAGTTACCTGAGTTCCCTAAAGAAGCTCAGCTATTTCTCATGTGATTGATGAAAGCGGCAATATAATTAGAATTTCCGATATCTAATAAATGAACTGCGCAAAAAGATATAAAAAATACTTAAAAATTCAAATGCAAAGAATCGTTTTCCTTTTTGTATAATAATAATAATAATAATAATAATAATAATAATAATAATAATAATAAGTTTACGTATTATAAGTATATATTTTTAAATGGAACGATGATGAAATTACATATAATGATTAAGAAGCGCTGTAATGCTTTAATTTATACATATTTGTGCTGCTTTGTTTTCATAAATAGAAACGCTAATGATATTTGAAGGATAAAGCAGTTTAAATTAACAAAATCAACTTTTTCAAAGTACACTGGAATCACTTAGTCTGTAAATCGGAAACTGGTATATACAGTACACATTTATTATGGATGTAGGTTTCTATGGTGCATAGAAGAAGCATATTTATAAATAGAAGAAATAGCTTACAGTCCCATCTTAAATCTCTCAGAGTTTATTGAGTATATTTTTAATATTAGAGACAACTCTATAACAGCGTGTAGATCCTCCTCTTGCAAGAATAACAGCCAGAAAATATCGAGGTAAAGTCAAACCTTAAGATTGAGAGATCCTAGTGGGATGATCGATTAATAAAAAAAAGGGGAATACGGGTGATAATTCCTGGACGGGGGAAGTAGGAAATTAAATCATGTCTGGGAATTAACTCCCCTTCTTTTGTTCATTGATCATTCCCCTCAGGACTGTAACTCTTACGGTTTGACTATATAGTATTGATTCCACCAAATGTTGGAGTATTGTCGAGAAAGTGCCAGCTAGTAGAATCATTACCAACAGTTCTGACCCAGATTCAACGGCAACTAACATGAATATTCAATGGGGTTTAAATTCAGCCATCCATGCCGGCCAGTGGATTCATGAATTCAGAATAATTAAACTATACTTATTATTTGCAAAAAAAAATGGAAATGAGCTTTACCTTACTGAAACGAACCATCAGTATCGGATGCGTGAAAGTCATAAAGGGGTAACTCTACTGTCAACTTAAATCAGACCCCATCAATGTCCGATGAGGAGCGGTCATCAATGAAACACGAGTATGGCATCATAGCCTAGGACATGCAATATGGGACTTTGCAAAAGATCGCATATTGAAACTGATGCCCCTGCTTGAGTTCCCAACACTGAAACTGAATGATGGTCTTATCAGCGCGGATAATCTACTTCGAATCCATCTACTATTGGTGTATAAGCGTCAGTGTTCTTGATACGGTTGGCCATGATAAGCCCTAGGTTTCTTACCACTTTAGCGATGGAATGATCCATATATCCTTTGCCAAAGATGTGGCGACGATCAAAGTCGCCTGTATCACCATACTTTCCCATGATTTTCGACTGCGAAGCATTTCAGGAAGTTTAAATATCCAATTATTTATTATTGTTGGTTTCATCTGGGTTTATTCCAGCCTGCACGGAGTGTTTATTACGACATCCCATCATCACTATATAATGTTTGTCTAATCAATGTATATGTAAACATTCCCATATTTGTCTAAAAGTTTTGAATGTGCGTAAATCTCTCAGCAGATTATTACCATACCGCGGCAAGATTTTGATAATTACCGGAGGATTGCCCGCCCACCGGCGATAGCTAAGAAAGGAAAAACCGCTCTTCTCAAAGATGCTGTCAAGCCCAGTCGAATTTAGGACCCTCCGAGCAGTAGCTAGAACATCCCTTAAACATTTTGCAAGTGAAAAAATATCATACCAATTAAAAATGACTGTGATTTTGGAGAATATTTTTTACAGTTTCTATATTAACATTTTAACAATTCTAAGTGATCATTTCAGAGTTATTGTGACCATAACATATCTATTTCGATAATCGGAATCTAAAATTCGTCTTTCTTTTACGTTCCCAATACATATATGCCTAGGGTAATTATCAGAAATTATTAGAATTGAAAATTACTGGTTTGTTAGAATAAGTGAACTGCTACTCGTATGATAGCGAGTAGCAAAGGTCGCGCCTTGCTTCCATTTCCCGCGAAACTAGGTCCCTACTAGACCAAATAAAAAGAAGCATTAAATTTTGGGGCCAGAGTAATGTGTAAGTCACTAAAGAAAATGCCCATCATAAACATCTAAAGCGCAGACTCTAATACTTGAAGTATCTAGCAGTTGGTTTGTCGATATTCACCTTGTCGTCATTTCAGTGCATTAAGCTTAAAAAAAATCAAAGGATTAACAGATACTGAAGCCGCCTGGAACTCTGCGAAGACTCCGTTCCTGCTACAAATGTTTGGATCAAGACGTTCAAAGGTTAGGACAAGGGCTTTGAAAGTAAGCCGTGATCGGGAAGTCCAATATCGGCTGGGCGTCCAATTCTGTAGCACGTATTAAAGCCCGTCGGCAAAAACACTTCTCGCAGACTCTCCCCTCGAGTTTCATTGCTTTGAAGCAACTTTTAGCTATAGCGTCTGTAAATACTGTTAAGGCAGCCAGGAAATACTGAAATTTGTTCTAATCAAATTAAGTGTCGCATCTATATCTGCAGAAAACTCTTAGGGAATCAAAGAGTTGTTATAATTTTTATTCCTAGGTTTGCATGAAGAACAGTCAAAACTAATCCATAAAACCTAAAACTAAACAACTAGTGAAGTTTCGTCAACTGAAACTGCTTGGGAAAGTATGGACCTTTTCAGAAGATGGTAACAATAGGCGTATGTCACTGGGAAAAATTTGACTTTACAGGGATCATATACCAATGCAAGAAATAAAACACTCTTTAACCACAACGAGTAAAAAGAAAAAATACGACCTGTAAGTACTTTTCGAGAACGAAGCTCTCATCTTCAGCAGGATTGACAGGGAGTAACACACAAGATGCAACTGTGTGTGTAAAGAAAACAACTCTTAAAGGGATCATATGTAGAGAAGAACTAATACATGTACAAAATTCCAATCTTTTATTTCTTTGCTTTCTATTAAATATACAAGTTTTTTTGAACTGTTCTCGTAAAATAAAAAGTTTATATTTTCTAATTAAGGTTCGGTATAATTTCTCAATTCAATAGTTACTACAGTAAAACATAACTTTAACTAAACTTTAAATCGAGACCATGTATTTAGCTTTAACATCCGACAGGAATATGTGAGTCCTCCGTCTTTTCCGAATTTTATCGATTTTGGAATTTTTATCGATCGCGTGATGTGAGTGTTGTCAAAGACAAACTATAATAATACTCCAATGGTTTTTTTTTTCCTATATAAAAGAACTTTCATTAAATTATTTAGCAAGCAGTAAAGATTAGAACCTACTTTTCTTAATTTAAAGATTCAATTAAATTACCCTCATCAGTTCCTGCGAGATATTTAGATGCATGCCAAATGTTTGGTATATTTATCATTTTCAAGTTATTTCCGAAAAAATTATATTTAAGAGAATTTTTTCCCTTTTTTCCTCTTGATCTTATCATGGTGCCTACATGCTTACGAGTCTGTACGTGTGTCTCAAAAATTTTTATATTTTTGAAATTCTAACTTCGATTTCTTAAAGATTACCAAAAAGTACAATAGGAATGTTTCAAAACAAAGAACACAGAGTGGTCTTTGAGACATTCCTACTGTAGTCTACTTTTTGATGATCTTTCAGAGTCCAAAATATAAAACACATACACACAAAGACGGAAACAAATCTGTTTTAAAATTTGGATGATGAAATTAGAGCAGTCTTACGTTTACAAAAACTAACTACTGATGGCGAATTATTACCAGTTTGCAGAAATGCAAATAAAAAATGTAGTTTGCAGAATTAAAAATGGAGCTTGCGAAATAATAATTGTAATATTTATCTTTTTATCCCGCGTCTTTTCCATTTTTATCCACATTCTACCCCCTTTTAATTTTCCATAATTATAACACTATTTTAGCTTGCTTCTTAATTGGATTTAAAAAATCCACAAGCTGTTTTTTTTTTTAATTTCGCAAAATACATTGTTCAGTTTGCAAACTACATTTTTAAATCTACAAACTATTTTTTTAAATGCATTTCAGTTTCGAAAAAGCTATAAAAATAGCAACTGGTCAACTACCGGAAATGGTATTGGGGAACGGATGTTTGTATTGACCTCTGCTGCCACCTATTCTCAGCTTTTACACCTCAACATGGGTCAATAAATATCTTTTTAAATTATTAATCATCATGATTTTAAATACAGCGTAATTCTTCGCATAAAACTTATCATTGATAATGGAGATAGTCAAGGACAGCTTCCCAAAGAAAACTTTTTCTTTTTATTAAAAATGTTGCTTATAACAAAACACTAATTGAAGTACAATTTCAAGCTCGTTTTTTGGTAATGCAAGGTTGCGTATTCTCAACTTGTTTAATGGGTCATGATTTTTATCTCATGTTACTTAAGATATGTATTTAATAGAATTTCAAAAGTTCATTAATAATAAATTTCATTAAATTTCATTCACTATTCAGTTTATTGAATAATTACATATTCACTTTGAAGTTATACAACATTGAAATTCACGAAAAATGCTTGATAAATAATGAATCGTATGGATTTTTTTCATTAGAATGGGACATGCGTGCCTACATGCCTAGAGACAAATGTCATCGATAATTAGAATATCGTGGAGAACGCATCGAAAATTTATAAAATATTCTCAGTATCTTAAGCTTAAATTTTTCCCTCATCAACTTTTTTTGATGGAATGAAAAACTAGTTTTGTTGGAATCAATTCAGTTATTTATTTATTTAAGTCAGCCAAAGAAATTTTATATACGAATCTACCGAAAAAATGTAAAATAATATACAACGAAGTACTTATGGTAGAATAGATTCTATAAAACATTATACATGAAGATAGATTTACTTAAATCCACATTTTGAAACATTTGAGCGACAGTACTTCTGATAAGATAAAGACTATCAGGAAAAATAAACAACTAAGCAAGCCACTTTAAAAAAGTCAAATCTAGACTCAATGATTTTTTTAAATGAAGAACGATTCGTATTCTCATTTAAGTAAACAAGTCCAAACCAAACTCCAATTGAAATCGCTAAATGACAATCGAGGAGATTCGTTCGTCAAACAAAAAACAAAATATCATTTTTCTATTGTCTTCGCATCAAAATTCTAGGAAACCTGGAAGAAAAATAAAACAAGTAATCTAACAAATATCCACAGGCCATAGTGAAGAGGATCATCCGGAAGGGAGACTCAATCTTGATATTGATAATAAATAAGAAATTTATAAAAACGCTTGTCATAAATAATAAATTATTAATCAATTTGCAATTCGATCTGGAATTCCATTCAAACGTCTAATGCACAAAAATAAAACATTACATAGAAAATACTATAGAGGATAGTAACAAATAAGAATAGTCTCTTTTTTTTCTTACTTGTATTTACCCGAAGTACCAACCCACCGCTACCGAACCTCGACAACTACCATGCACCAAAGTTTTCGTTGAAGCAAAGTGCGATGTAAAAAGCTAATTAATTTTGGGCTATTACTCTTGACACTTTCCAAAGTCCGTCAATAATTTGCGGTCGTCGCTATCCGAGTCCCCTTTTTCACCAGTTCAAATCCATAAAAATCCAGAGAAAATTTCACGGGAACGGACGAAAGTGGGATGAATTATTTCAGTCTCAAGAGCCTTTATTTCATAGCAGCGTTTCGAAAACCAAGATGTGTGGTTCGATGCCTTATCCATGTAGAACAAGACTTGAATTCTCTTTTCTTAGGAGGATATATTCAGCATACAATGGATCCATGACTGTATCCCTGAGCTATGCCCGAGAACAATATCCAGTCAACGCCAAGAAGCCTTTGGATAGTCTACAAGCACAAATTCTATATATAAAGTTCTACAAAGTTTTACTTTTCTTTGTATTGACGCACCAACTACATACGGCTATTGTACGTCTATCCATAGAAAATGGCGTATGATTTATCCGTGTCATCCAGGTACAATCAGGCTTCATCCAGAAAAACAACCCACCGCCAACGTCACGTTCCAGTTATCTCTCGTGTACAGTTTTCCGAATAAGATCGGCTAGCTTTAAATCTTCGGATAATCTTCCCAACGGTGGATTTGTTGACGACCACACAAATCGCGGCACACCTTTGTGCGTTGGAAAATTCACACGTGTTGCCTTCCGAAATGGCGTTCAGTTTCGAGACTAGATCCGCAACTGAACACATGTGATAACACATGTTCTACCGCCAAGTGTAATTAGAGCCGTCTATGCATTGTTGCGCGCCTTTGTGAAAAATATCATTGCAAGGAAAAATGAACAATGTTTAACAATTGAAATTAAAAATTTAATTGTTGGATACATCTAGTTTTTCTTTCTTTGGATAGCGTATAAGGTAGGTTAGTTGAAAAGTTCAAACTGAGATGCCGTTAAATTCCAAAGGTTGCTTGGTCGATAAGGCTGATCGATTTTTACTGCCCACAGAAAAAGAAAAATTCTTAATGGGCCAAAGCCTACATATTTAATAGAACGTGTCTGTAAACACTTTGTATAAACCATGACATACCATTTTTACAGTGAATCAATGAATCAAAAAGATCATGACAGGCTATATTTTCTGACCGTCTCCACAGAAATTATGCTTTAAGAGCACGAAAGGAGATAGAAATAATTTGTTTAAAATATTCAAGAATAATGGGTTGGGTATGATACGTGTAAACATAAGCTTCAAACAATACAGTACAGTTTCATCGAACTATGTCTTCTTCCTTCTTGGAACACTGGTATTAGTCTTAAAAATAGCGGATTTAAAATAGAAAAAAATTACATAATAAAGTTTATATGCTGTTGCAAATCTAATTTTATTTTTACTTCTGCAACATTTCAAAGGCTTAGGAAAAATTTATTCGTGTTTTTAAAAAAAATATACCCTTTTTTATGAAAAAAGGAAGTTAGGCTTCTTAATTCTCGTTCGTTTATAGCAAATAAAAATCAAGAAGAAGAAGGTTTTATAAAAAGAGTAGGAACTTTCATCCTCTTCCGACGTTCTATGCTTGTGACATTATGACAGGCAATTTCTGTCTACCATAAGAGCCTTTAAGGCTCAATAAATTCAGCGACAATTTTTACGTCCTTTATCACGTACTTGTCAGCGAAACCTAATGGAAAGACAGTTTGAAAAATGTCCCCACCCATCCACCCGCCCCCATCTCCTGTCCTCGGTCTGGAGTAGTCGAAATGGAAAAGCCTCGAAAAATCTGCCCTTCATTACGAGATTTGAAGTCCCGTTAGTCGTAATGAAGTGAAAGGTAAATGAACTGTCCGAGGAGGGGAAGCAGGGCGAACAGTAACAACGTCCGGTCTCCGCCTTCATGTCCACCCATGTCAAGCGAACGGTCAAATTGCCACGGGGGAAGGGCTACCTTTCATTCGGCCTTCACTCACGAACATATGCAAATAAGGTTCTAAAATTAAAGGACACCCCCGAACACTCAACTCTTCCTCACCCTCCCCTCCCTTCCGCCTCCTTCTCTTTGATTTGCCCAAACGCCCGCCACACAGATCGGGTTGCTGCCTCTGTTGACGGAGGTACCAGGCACGAATAGAGCGTAAAATCGTCCACTATTACAAAAGCAATGATTATATGGGAGAAGGTTAAATGCAATTTTGAAAAGGGGTGCCATTAAAGCTTCTGTGTGACAAACGAGAAGGAACGAACGAAAATCCAATTTTTATTTACTCGCAACAAACGAGAGTTGCACCTCTTCACGTCTTGTGCGCTTCTAAAGACGGCGTCAAAGAGGTAAAATGAAATTATTTTTAAAGGATCGTTTGCGACAGTTCTCGTTTCGCTTTTCAAAATAGAAATTTTTCTTTAACAAAAAAGAGACATTTAATGTGGTCTATACGGCGAGAACCGAAGACCATAGTCATATAAAAAAAATCTCGTTTATAAGAACCGAATGGGAAAATTATTGATTGCATAATAAAAATTTTATTTAACCATCTTAAAGTTTAATTGAAAAATTTCTATTTTCATGTTAAAACAAACAGAGGAAAAGCTTTCATATTGAAGTTCCCGTTGCAGGGAGAAAGCCTTTCAATATCAATAATCACATACGAAAAGCATTTTTTTAAATCAATAATGTCCTTTTAAAATAAACTAAAATATCGATTTTCTAGAAAGAAATATACAGGAAACTGCAGGTTTATAGACCTTTAGAAGTGAAATAAAAATATAAATTATTTAAGCCTCAATTTGCTATTCTTGATGAAATTTGCGAATTATTAAAAATCTGTACGAATTCAATTTGTTAGACTTTAATTACTCTCTATAACAGCAATTGACAAATACGATGCTCGAGGTTTAAAACGCACGAACTCGAAAGATTAACATGTAAATGAATATAAATGTGTAATTTCAAAATATTTAATTTCTATATTTACCCCAAAAGTATTCGAAGCTTGGGGGGGGGGGGGCAGTTGATAGTAAGTTAATGTGTATCAAGAATTGTAAGGGCTAACTTTCCAAAGCATGGATATCGCTGGCTAATCTAATCAACAGCTCAACTTGCATCTCTTTTTCGTTCAATTTGTATTCTTTATTAAAGAAAGAGCAAACGACAAGAGCCTTGGGCTGACCATATGGTCTTTATTCCATATATTAAATTCTAGCTGACTCCAGTAAATCTCTGTTAAAGAATGAGGCATTTCCGTGGAATAAACATTATGAACATGATGGAATTTCCATTATTTCGTTAAAGACAAATTCACCGTAACATAAATTAATCATGATAAAAACGTCATGTTTCATAATAGTGAAAACTAAATTAGCTGGAGGTATGCGAAAAAACTGGGCCGTGTTGTCTTCAGTGAAATAGGGATAGCAAAGAATTTCTGTTAAAATATTTCGACGTTGGTTAGATTTTCCCGCAAAATGATCTTCGGGCTACGCAACTCTTTGATCTTGCTAGAGAATTCCGCGCTGGCAGGAGATGGTATTGCCACTAGAGCTCTTACGCTTACAAACAATTCAAGAGTTCGTGAACTAATTAATCGCCACCATTTTGAATGGTTATTCAAATCAAACTTCACTTGAAAGTAAACAATCGACTCGCCATGGGAACCTTATTGAACGGACTGCGGAATTGAATAAGGGAAGATTGAGCTGCAAATTGATTCCACTCGATTACAAACCCAACACTCAGAAACAACTCAAAGGTTTATAAAAATAAAATTAACCTATAACCTTAAAATGAAAACGAAGTGCTTATTTATTTTAAAAGATTTTTAAAGCTTATAATCGATTAAAACCAAATGAGTTTTACAAATATATTTATTCATTATTGTAATAAAGACATGCTGTTATTAATCCTCCTGAAAAATACGATTTTAGTGCCACTACAGAATTGAATACATGTTTATTACTAAAGAAATGGGCACTTCCAATGTTTTTATAGACAAGCAAGCTTTTAACATGAATTTTTTACTATCATGTTTTTAAGTTTGTAGTAGCCTTTTGTTACACGACAAATATCCATACGATAATATTGTACATACGGTACGTCTTTTATGCGAAGTCTCCCAGATATTTTCTCTTGAGCGATATGGAAATTCTTGCTCTAAAATTAGATGGAAAATTTTCAGTTTGGACGTTTACTATAACGTGTTCTAAAATGCGGTATCACCAAAAGCGAGGTGGTTTTCGCTAATTCCAACTCTTAGAAAGTCTTCTCCACAAAAGGAGGACCCAGTTTGTTGACATGCTTAACGGTATTTTCCCTAAAAACGTTGAAACTGTTCGTCTATCTTATAGTAACCGTTGTGAATATCTTGAATTTCGTTTCGTGAAGTTTTAAATACTTAATTATGAAATAACGAACATCTTGATTTATTTTAATGCATTATTTCCGTGAAATGACTTTTGAAATAACCACCATATTCTCATTATTCATTTGCTATTTTTTATGTTAGTTTTAATGTAAATTCTTTAATTATAAAATGATTAACAATTTAAAAGTATTTATTAAAGAGAGCTCCACTTTAATAACAATATAGCTAAGAAAAAATATAAACTAATAACTAGACATAGCAAATAGTTAGGAATCGGTATCAGATTAGATTTCTTTATTACAGATAGAAAAAGTCTCAATAAATCCTCTGAATGTTTCATTATGTGAGAATAAAGAAATCTATTGTAATATAAATTAATGTGAAAGCTAGGAACAACCGCAAGTTAATATATATTAATGTGACACGAACTTCCTAATACAGGGTGACCCAAAAAAACGGGAACTTTTTAACAATCCAATAAAATCAAGAGTGATGGAAGAAAAACATTTTATTCATAGTAATTGAAACTTGTATACTTGCCATTTACGAAACATTAATGGAATCTATCATTTTTTTATGGCGTCCTCCTGTACGAATGCATTCTTGAAATCTGCTGTTCAGATTCCTCACTGACCCCTGCAACATCTCAGCTAGGATACTGTGAATTTCATCCTGAATTCTCTGTTTTAACTCATCCAGAGTTCTTGGTCGAGTCGTGTACACTTTACTCTTGAGATAGCACCACAAGAAAAAAAATCACAAACGGACAAATCTGGCGATCTAGAGGGCCAAGGAACGTTACCGAATCTTGAGATCACACGGTTAAAAACATTTTTATGGCTAACGCACGCTGTTGCCCATTCCACTGACCCATGGTTACTAAAATGGCAAAGCGTTATTTGCTCAAGGTCACTGTCCCACAGTGCTGCCACCTGCTCGAGGCTGCCACTACGCATTTCAAATATTCCCGTATTTTTGGGTCACCCTGTATAAGTAAGTCTAGACATTTTACAAAAAGTTGCAATGATATTTTATAGTTTTTCCAATGCCAGCAATTTTACGTAAACTCTTGCCGGTCTTATTAGAATTCGTACAGCACATACATGAAATTCAGGCACATCCATATAATATGAGTGAGATATAAACAGAAGGAATGGAACATATATATAGTTTATGATTCAACATGAGTCGAGCATGAATAGTAAGTCGAGGCGTCATGGGCTAAAGATAAAATATTTTCTAATTTATAATAAAAAGAACTTGGGGGAAAGGCAATCTCATTGTCTAGTAATTTATATTATTTAACTAATAATTTCTTTGATCAGCTGAACTGAGAGGAGTTCTCTAGTTTTCTTACAAGTGAATTGTTTGATCCTTGACCGAGTAATTGTGACCAAGTAAATGAACTGACGTTGACTCTTTTGCAATGTTGCTTTCTCCTGAAGTGCATTTCTGTCCGATAAGTCGCTCTCTATTCTAATAGGTTAGAGATTCTCGAATCGTATGATCTCCTTTATGACTCATTTTTATGTCGTGCACCTTTTGGTATTATTAAATTTCCTTTCGCCACAAAAATTTCAACGGAAGTGCCGGCTTTTAATACCTCTTCCGCTTATGAGGAACATTCCCAGGGGTTGAGGAAAACGATCTTTCTGAAACATCTTTCTCTATCTTTCTATTTTCTATTTAGAAATAATTTATTATGAATTATGGAGCCGCTTTTAATAATAGAAGAAGCATACATTTAAATTAAATTAAATTAAATGAAAACCGCAAAAAAGCAAAGCTGATCTGACTATCAACAAAGAAATGTTATTCGACCGTACAATACGTAATCGTAAAGATTTTACTTTACTTCTAACATCTTTATGCTATATAAAAAGAAATTCTTCATAAACATCTAAGAAATAAAATTTATAATCTTAAATTATTTAAAATTAAATCATTTAAACTTTAGAAATCAGAAGAATTTAAAAAAATTTTATAAGTTCGGTGTTAATATCTCTCTGTTCAAGCAGTCTGATATTTCACGCTTCGATTTACATTGGCGTAAATGGCAGAATGGCGAATTTTCTTTTCAAAACAAAACTTTAAAAATTTCTTCGAGCTTCGAATCAGACTTCAAAAGATGGCTTTCAAAGGGATTTCCTCTCGTCCGTATTCCATCCCTTTTGCGGCTTGCCAAAGCACTGGAATTTATCGTTTATTCATTCAGGTTCCTCAAAAGATGCGGGTTCAATCGGAGGATTTTGGACGGCAAGGAAAAACACTCGCTTTCCTTAAATCAACTCCCCAATTCCACGGGATTTATGAAATCGACGACATGCAATAACGACGATAACAAAGCATCATTCGACTTCAAAGTACCCGATACTCATTCGACTCAATTAGATGAATGTTTTAAACCATTTTTTGTGCGTTATTACATTAATATACATCATCTCTGGAAATGGAGAGTTATTATTTGTAAAATTTCGTTCCTTAAATAAGCTACTTTGCGAAGACAGAATGGAAGTTTTAAACGAGATCCAAGTATGTAAATAATTACCAAAAAAAAAACACATTATACAGCCGTGTAAGATGGTAAAAAGTGATCCCGCGGGAGAAGACTTAAAAGTATTTTTGACGCGATTCATAACTCCCCATTCCATTTCCTTCCTACAAAGCCAAAAACTTATATTTGGCATTTAATTTTTATAACGAACTAAATTTCTTAAAAATGTTGTTAGTAAAAATATGTTTATTTTTTCAAAAAGATTTCTTTCATTTTGGCGCCAATTTAGAAAAATGTGAAAATTTTAGTAATTTTTTCTCACAGTTTTATAATGAAATAGGAATCTTGAGTTATGTCTTCATTCTAACCCTATATTCTTAATCTTCTGTATTCCTAGATAAATTTTATGATCAGACCCAATCTTGCCGTTGAAAATGAAGGCTTTCGAAATACGTATCCGGCGTTTCATATCTCGATTGTTTTTTGTTTTGTTTTATAGTTAGAGGCTTTTCCTTTCTTTACAGTGATCTAATTCAGCTGAAAAGCTTATTATTTCAAGTAATGATTCAATTTAGATATGAATAAATTTTTTTAATGGAGGGGGGGTCACTGCCAAGTTCGGAACTAAGTCATGATATTCCTAGTATTTTTACAGACTCGTTACATCATTGCTAAATTTAAGGGATTATCTAGAAAGTAAGTTCCACCGGGACATTTAAAAAAAAACAAGAAAATATTAGCTTAATGCTTGCTGGTATTTGAAGAAAATACCTTTTCTACGGTGTTTCCATCATTCTTGTGGAACTCTTAGCGTGGCACGAGATATTGTAATCCGTTGTCAAAGAATACAGTAAAGCCACCTATGGCGCAAATTACATACCAATTGACTATTTTGGCCGGATCATCGTTGTCGATCATCGCTGCCTACCAAGGAAGAATTTCAGATGTTTGAATAGGTGAGAATTACTTGATGCAAAGTCTGTGCTGTAGGGCGAAGATCGAATTGCTTCCAGCGGAAGACCTTGAGGAGATTTTGACTTGCGGCGGCATAGTGCGGACGTGCATTGTCATGAATCAAGGACAGAATCAACCACTATATATGGCATGTCGCAATTTTTTCGCGTACAGAAAAGGAATCACAAAAAAAAATTCACACGCATGGGTGCCTTTGGTTTTCTGGGTCATTTTTAACACTCGCCACATGCAGAGGAAGCTTTGATAATGGCGCCAGTACGATGGCAATAAATCACCACTCATATCAGGCATGAACACAAGACTGCAGCGCTACAGCGGCAGTATTTAAATATGGAACATTGTAATGGCCTTTCTGGATGGTCCATATTTACGGACTATTTACATTTCCCCAAAATGCTCGTTGATCATATTACTTAACATTCTTAATTTCAAGTATTCACTAGCGCCACGAACTGTCTCGCCGCCTGATTTTTATTTTCCAAAGCTGCGAGTGTAATTAGAACCGTAGCGAGTAGCTTCTCGCAACACATGGTTTTCCATTTTATTGGCCACTGAAATGTCCACCTCAAAAATCAACATACAAAGATTCCGTAAAATATATTTCCAAAAGAGCATCGTTGAGAAAAAAAATTGGGCATAAAACTTCGGATGGGAAAGGATGTTTTTGCCACAATGCGAGTATATGGGCGCCACTTCGATAACAACTTGATCCCCCCCCCCCTAGTCTATTGATCACACATGTAATCAACTAGCAAAACTTTATAACTAATGGCAACATGAAACCATGTTCTACAGGGTGATTATAAAGTCACTATACATTTTGGTGAAAACTCCGTTTTATTGCAGCAATTGCAGTATGCATCAACCAGATATCATACCAGAATACATTCTTAGTAAATTTCAATGTGTCCCTCTTGCACATCCCGGCACAGCTCCCAGCGTTCCACCGTGGCCCGGAAAACATTGCGCAACATTGCGGTATAATGTCCTCCACCGCGGCTGTAATCCGTTGTTTCAGCTGTGCAATGGTGCGTAATCCTGACCTGGTACACCTTGGACTTGATAAAACCCCACGCAAAGAAATCCATGGGGGTCAAATCTGGGGACTGTGGAGCCCACAGTCTTGGCGAGCCCTGATCAATCCATCTGCTTGGGAATGCGTGATTCAGTTAGTCCCGAACGATGTTGGCCAAATGGGATAGTACCCCATCCTTTTGGAACACAACGATATCCTAAATCCTTCATCTCGCATTTGTGGCTCCAGGAATTACTCCAATATGTCGAGGTACACGGTACCATTGATAGTCCCCTCGGCAAACATGAAGGGCCCATAGACCTTTGACTGTGTAACTCCCATCCACACATTCACTTTGGGTGTGTTTGGGTGTGAAAATAAATGAAATTCGTTAATGATTTCACCAAAATGTATAGTGACTTTATAATCACGCTGTATTTCAAGATAGTGCATCACCCCTCATAGAACAATTAATCTTCTTCCATGACCATACAATAATTATTATTATATCGGGTAGAAGGGTGGATCATAATACTCTTCCTTTTAATTAAACAGGTGGTGGCCTTACAGTGTAACAGAGGGACATCAGGAGTTCCAACTAGTTTCGCCATTTATGCCCGGCTTTGTCAAGGTATATCCTTGTATACAAGCCTTCAAAGCCGGGAATAAATGGCGAAACTAGTTGAGACTCCTGATGTCCCTCTGTTATACTGTAAGGCCACTACCTGTTTAATTATTATTATTATTCTGATTACAGTACTAGTATTTTATATAATAACATCATTACTATTCAACTCCTTCCCAAATCGATTCATGTATGAAAGTCAAGAAATCGAAACAGTATGAACAATCCTACCGGCCATCACATTAATTTTTATTTTGGCCATCACTAGTTCTAACCTAACCTAACCATCCTCATAAATTCTTCATAGTGAAATCAAATTGCTTATTTAATCTTAGTGTAAACAAACTACAAAAAAGGCATACCATCAGAACTTTGCCATCACAACCAGGTTAATTATCAACTAGGTTATCTAGTTTTCTCTTGATTGACGGTTTCGTTATTTTTTTTTAAATTCAGTCGAACTTTAACGTTTTTTAACTGTTACTGTGTATCTTTCGTTTATGAGATTACAATAAATCTTAGTTTATTTAATTTATATAACCAAGTTCTAATTTTTGTGGGGTGTTTTTTGTTTTTGCTGTTGTTTGTGCAAGAGTTTCAGTATTCATGAAAAGCAATAAAGGCTGTTGAATTCAATACGCGCTCAGCAGCGATACGTACACATCCCCTACACTGATCAGCCATGTTGAATTTGCCGCCAGCGCCCCTCTTGTTCATGACCTGGCGGATAATTAAGTTTTAAAATATCATAATTACGCCATATCTCTTTAAAAATTTTCGTTTCATTTTGTAGCTTACATTTCTGTCTTTTGTCGTTATATTTTACTTGTATACAGAGTTTCATTTTAAAAAAGGAAAAACATTAGTATTTCATATACTTTTAATAAAGCAATATTCAGCCATATAAACATATTTCTTGCTCCAGCTCACTAAAATATCTTGCATTTTACTTTCTGCTTTTATAGGATTTAGAGTTTAATATAGAGTTAATTTTTTTCTTTTATTTTTCTAAAAATGAAAAATTGGCACTGAGCGAGTGACATGTGTCTCACTTCAAATCACGATTTCTGGCGCCATGTGCGACATAAATCAGAATCCGAAAACTAAGGAAAGGAACTGGAAGGAGATAAACCGCCATTTTATAAAGAGAAATTGAAGTAATTCCATTTCAAGGCTAGAAAAAACAAATTCAACTAGCTCTTAGAAGTAAGATATATGCTATTTATGTTTAAAAATTAACTTTCCTCCTTTTACATTGTCAATAAATGGTATAGGTTTTGAACTTAGTTTTATGCACTCAAAAATAAAATTAAACTTTTATATAAGCGTCCATGAAAAAAAAAAAATGTTTCTTTTACTTATACGATAATCACTTGCAACCCCAGTTGATTTCGAAATTAGAAATTTATCACGTCTTCATTACTCGCCCGCATACATTTTTCAAGAGGCTAACCATAATTTATGCTGAACTCAAAAGCAAAGAGTAATATTTACTCTCGCACGATACTATTAAATGAAGATTTATCCTTCTAGTTTGTTTAGTTTATCGTTTGTTTTTTTATAACTGTTTTGCATGTATAAATACGAAGCGAAAATCAATTCCTCATTCACACACCCCGTTAAATAAATAACTTTAAATAAATAGGGCGCAATTTTAATTTTTCCCTCGTAAAGTCGTCTATCTTATTTCATCCAGAAAAAAAGAAGAGCCGCAAAGGTAGGAGAGAGGGGGAGTTCGTGAAGGGGGTAAAAATGGGGTTTCTTTTGGCTCTTGTGTTGGTAAACTGTTATCAGACTGAGACAGAAGTATGAAAACAATGCTCGGTTGTGATGATGTAGAGCCGGTAGCCTAATCCTTCGTCCGAATGCATAAATAACCTGCAAGATGAGGAGGGGGGCTCAACTCGCTCTCACTTCTCCTTTTCCTTCGCTTTTCTCGATATCGCTATCAAAACAAAAGAGGAAGTTTCTTTATTCGAGGGTAAACAAATGGAGGAAATGAAGCGTTTTGCTAGGGAAACAGCTGTTTCTCATTACGTTTTCTTTGCATAGGGAAAACAAAAAAAACCAACCTTACGTATACATGTAAGGATATATAGAGAGACAGAGAGAGAAAGGAAACGGGAGGACCAGTGTAAAAATGAACAACGCTCATTAAGCGTTCACTTGTGTATTTTGCAATTAGAACGAAGAGGAACAGATGCTCTTTCCAACTTTCATTTGCTCAGATTTTTAATGTTTATTGCTAATAGTCCACTAATGTCTTCGGTCTATTAATAACAGGACGAATTGCTACATGTAGAAAAATAGCATTTCCACTTCTTAAGTTCCTATCTTTTTTCTACTAAATTGCGCTGCCATTACGAAATGATTGATCGAAATGGAGCATTAAAATTATTTTTGGAAATCGCATTTCCTCCATATAATTTTCATCCATATCCGGCTCAAATGTTTCGCCGTCTTAATTTTAACTGCTCGCTGACCAAATTAGGGAATTTAAAAATCAAGACTTCATTATTAATAGAAGAGAACATTAACAGAAGAGAACTTCAAGAAGATCGTTTTTCTTTCTTGCCAGCATGGTTCTTGTCTGCAATTTTAAGATTATGAATTCATTTACACTATCGTCAATTTTCTCCATCAACTTAGTAGGAAAAAACCCAATAATTTACTAACATTTATAGCAAAGACTCACCCAACTGCATTTCAAACACGAGCAATGACAAACATAGCAACAAATGAACCTTTAAGATTTTCAATTTAATTCTTCGTCACTTTACGAGATACAGCGTCTCTTAAAACATTTTTAAAAGCAAAAAGCACTTGATACAGAATGTTTGAAACCGAAAGCGACAATAACTCAAAGTGACGTGCTACATTATAAATGGAAAGTGTCATTCCAGGAAGCAGGGTGTTTTCTCCAACTTTTGTAGTGTTCTACGTCAACTAGCGAGAGTCAAATGATTAATAGTTTCACTTTATCCTGAAACGATGTGGCCATGATAAACAACCAGTTTAGTAATAATGTTATTATCACTAGTAGAAATTCGCTCTTGTTTTCTTGATAGCATTGAAGCAAAAGGTTCGCGAATGTCATCTACATGGATTCCTCTCCATGACTCAAGCACATCCTCTTTCAGTTCTTGCAGATTTCTAGCTGAAGGCTTATATCACTGCTTATGTCTTCCCATGATATCCCACGCAAGCTCTAATAGGCATAAGACAGGCCAATCTAAGATGTTCCTCAAGATTAGTCTTGTAAAATATTCTGTTTGGACATCTTGCAAAATGCCATTTGAAATCATACTCATCAAATGTCTGACCACAGGGTTTACCAGTCTCTCCACCTGCTCACTCATTTTCCATGGGCAATAATCTAATCTGTCATGTTGTCACATATAATCCTAGACTACTTTAGGCTGAACGCGGTCTACGTCGCGATTTTCTTTGAAATAGTAACACAAACAGAAGATATTCGTCTGATGTATAGCCAGTAAAAAACCGGACGCTCTGGTGTTCAAATACATGTCTTTGACTATATGCTTTGGAGGCGCAATCGACCCTTCGTCTACAGACGAATTTAATACAATTGTTGGGAAGGTCATCATGTGGACTTGTCTGAGGACTGTGTTAACATATTAGTCATGTGCAATGGCGCAAAATGACCTAGATAATGACGCGTCCAAGAACTTAACGAAGAAACCACCAGAGATTAATATAGCATATGGATCTTAGGTGTTGAAATGATAAGTGAATTGAAGGGCTGGAAGTAACGTCTTTATATTTTCAAAAATTAAAGTTTTAGTACATACTGGAAATTAAAAATAATCGTAAATGAGTGTTAGTTTTTTTCTAACGCGATGTCTTCTTGGTTCAAATCTTCTTTATGGAACTTAAATGGTTATTTTTTTAGCTTTATAATTTAGTTATATAATATTTTTCTTATATTTAAGATTGGCTTACGAGTTGTTGTTTTTTTTAATATATTTTTCAATTTTTTAAGCGTCTTTAACATACCTACAACCATCACAAATGAGTTCAAAACTGGACAAATTAAGCTGATGCGATCTTCAATTGATTGCCAATCAATTAGCGATTTTAAATGAACTTTCATAAATTAAGTAATAAGCATTTAATTAAAATAATTGTTTTGAGGGAGCAGTAATTGAATGACGGACAGTCTTTTTTGGCCTAGTACATGAGCATTACATCTAAAATATTTTTTCCTAAACGATATAAAGGGGGGGGGGGGGTCTAGAAATTTTGGCGTCGACTACAAAGGTCATTTTGCGCCTTTTACACAAGTACGCAGCCCGGGACAAACACAAGCATCCATGCCCACGGCGGGGTTCGAACCCGCGGCCAGGCGAACTCGAGAACTAGAAAGCCTACGCCCTAGCCCTCTCGGCCACCTGGCCGGCCGATATAAAGGGCTATGCAAACTTCAGTTAGTCGTTAAGTGTAGTTTTCTAATAAAGTTGTATATTAAAATAATTAATAAGAGCTTATAATAATAAATAAGAACTCGTAATTTTTAATATACAATTATTTTTAATTGTATATTTTTAATTAACAATATAAATATGCATTGAGCGTTTCAATGCGTAGAAGTCAATGTATTTTTCTAAATCCTTAAATTTATTTATAATTTTAGTTATGCAATGATACTGGTATTCCTAAGAAATGCAATTATTAATAAGTAGTTTTAATTAATAACAGTTTCCACTATTAATTATATAATCGAGAAAAAAAATTATTTTAATAATTATCTAATTATTTATTATTCATGATATCCGGAGATGGGATTTTCGCTTAAAAATATTCAGTACTCAACGCAAATTGATTTGAACAGTTTCTAATACATGTACAGTACAGTATTTACTTTTGCAGTACAAAATTAAGTTTCATTACAATCCAACAATTTAAGAACTTCAACGCGATCAGATAGAGATAAGATTTTACATTTTCCAGAGATCATGTGCACACTAAAGCTACCTAAATGCTGTTTGTGTTAAAAAAAAATTTAAAAAAAATCAATAACAGGAAAGCAATTGCAGTATACAAAAACCGGTCCCTTACTTTTGCAAAGAAGCTGGCAGTCTCACAGAAAGATAAATTCCAAATGACAATCGACAATCGAACAGTGAAGTTGAAAAGAGTGTGTTTACTGTGGATAATGACATAATGAAAACCAAGAACCTCTTGTCCACAACGATTTATCTAGGCATAAACGTAGTTTAATAGCCTGTTAATGTTCTTGGATAATAATATTTCTCCACAATCAATTTATTTGCAAAAAATTGAGAAAAAAAAACAACATACGAAGCGAAAACATAAAAATAAGTTTTTTTGCTATTTCTTAATTTTTTAAGTTTTGCTTTATCACAACTCCACCTTACTTGGCTTCTGAAGATGAGTGGTTCTCACTCGAAAACGTTTAAGCTTGTAATCTTTGGGACATGTTCATAATGGGCGTTTTCTTCGAGTTTTCTCCGGTTCAAATCAAGGGTTCTTTTCAGAACTGTTCCCGGAGAAATCACCTTTCATCTCGGCGAATCGAATTTTCCTGCATGGATCGTCTTCTAGCAAAGTTTTGTGTATTCTGCGTTTAAGGAAGAGTAGGACTGATTATGTTCACAACACTTAAAACTTTGTTGTAAATGGATTTTTTCGGCCATTATGAAATTATTTTAAATGTGAATAAATAATTTTTTCCTTGTGGTTCAGTTCCATTGTAAATAGGGAGGGGATAGGGTTTTTTTTTTAATATTTACTTTTATTTTTTATGTTTTCGCTACGTATGTTGAGGTTCTTCTCAATTTTTGCAAATAAATTGATTGTGGAGAAATATATTATTATCCTAGAAATTATTCCCCCAACGTAATTGTATCAAATTGTATATGTTAATGTTCTTGTCTGTAGTCGGCGTTGAATATGGTCTCAGTGAGACTGAAGTACGTATATGCCTTAATAAATCGTTGTGGACAAGAGATTCTTGGTTTTCATTATGAACAGCGGAGTTTATACAGTGCTATTACTGACCACTGGATTAGAGGGAGATGATAAAGTGGCTATTATACGCGGAGTATACATATTACTATCTGCCAATCACCAGAAACAATATAGAAATGACATAACCGTGCGTTTAGAGTTATTTTATCCGTTTAAGCGGAGTTCAACACAAATTTGAGCATAGAAATTTATTCCTATAAGCGGATTTCTTTTTATCCGATATCCTTTTAAGCGGAGTTAAAATGCATTGAAATCAACTACAGAAAAACGGGACCGTGCACTCTTTATCCTTATAAGCGGATTATCCTTTTACCAGGGATCCTTATACTGTATCGAGGGTCGACTGTATATTAAGAGTTCTTATTTATTATTATAAGCTCTTATTAATTATTGTCATGAATAATAATTAGATAATAATTAAAATAAATTTTTCTCGATTATAAAATTAATAGCGGAAACTAATTTTTAATTAAAATTACCAATTAAAAATTGCATTCCTTTGGGAATAAAATAAATATATACCGAGGAAGAATTGAACCTGCAGAAACTAGCGCGGGTTCAAAAATTATCCTCCTCTATTCGCTATGTAAGTGGCCACACAGATCTACGGACGCCACGTTCTGGACGTTTTATTTGCGCAAATATTTTCTGGATGTCCAAAACGTCCGTCGTGGACGGGCATGCGCAGTAGACAAGCAATGGTGATGTGTTCATCGCCTGCAGCTTAACTTCTTGCTTTCGATGATTTCATAATGCTACTATTATGGCGTTTCTGAGCAAATAAATACAAAAGAATGAAAAATAGTAGCTTTACATAAATAGCAAACTAACTAGTTTCAACGTTTAATTTTTCAAAATATCCTGTATTTTTCAAAATATACTTTGAAAAATACAGGAACAAAAATCAAAACAAGTTATTCCTTTATATTAGTTATTGCAAAGCCTCAGTCCATATCATTCCGAAAAGCTATGAATGAAAAACATTTGGCATAATTATAATTATATCGAATTATTTATAATTAATTACAATATTAATTACAATAAGTGCAGTATAAATATTAATGATATTAATTCATTATAATTATAATAAACTATATTTCTTGTAAATTTAAATTTATCTTTAAATTTAGCCTTCTCCTTATGTAAACCTTCAAATAAGCAATGAAATAAACAGATTTCTATACAAAACGGAGCGAACATAGCATCCATCGCGTCGCGCTTATGTGGCCACCCTATTTTGTTCATCGCGTCCCGTCCATCGCATCGTCGCGTCCGTCTCGTAGCGCTCTGAGTGGCCGTACCTTTAAAGTAACCAGAACTGTTTAAAACTTATAATTGATATCCAAAACACCAAAAAAAAAAGCTATTTCACAATCTGGAATATATGAAATGCCGTCTGAACTACTGAATTTGTTTTCAGAGTCCAGTTGAGTTTTCCTATAGAAGCAAGATTAAAACAGCCCGTATTATACATGTATAGGGTGTATTTGAATTGAGTACAGATTTTTGGGAGATGATAGAAGAGGTCCTTAGAAGTATTTTTTGTCATATGAACATGGGGTCCCTGCAGCTCCGTTTACTTACAATACTGCATTGAACAATCAAATGACACCGGGACGCAGTGTGCGTTGGTAGGCCTAGATTATTTTATTTTTAACAATTAACAATTGGGAAGAATTCTGTTGGGATAACGTTCAGCATACAAACGCCTTGCACCATCCATGGTACCAGCAGCACCTAGACACAGATGCATGTCTGCATAATCATTCCATGTAAAACGATTCATACTGTTTGTTTAACTTTACACATGTAAAAAGTACATCAAGTGAACTTTTTAAAACAAATCTTTACCTACTGCTTTCCCAGAATGCGATTAGTTCATTTACATATGGACTAATCGTATTTTACAAAGGGGTTGGATACCATAGAATCTCCTTGACGAAGTTTATCCTAAGACTTTTCAACAAACAAGCACGTGCACCTTGAAATTTCTTTGCAAACAATTACTTTAAAAGCTATTACAGTAGATTGCTTGTGTTAATTGTTAAAAATAAAATAATCTAGGCCTATCAATGCACACTGGCCGTACTCAATTCAAAAATACCCTGTATATGGCCGATCGGAAAAACACCGCCGGAGTAAAACATATTTTCGAAATAGGTCACCAAGTTTTTAAAGAAGATTTCACGTTACTAACAGGTGCTAAAAATATCCCACTACTGGACGCTCATGAAAACTTGAGAATCTAGAGAAAATACTTTGACACCGAGAGATAATACAGTTTATATTTTTTATAAGTGAAGAAAAAGCGTTGCTTCTCGGTGTCAAAGTATTGACCCTCTAATTATGCAAAAATTACGGCTTATGACGATCGACATTACTTATCTTTGCCAGCTGTCAGAGTGAATTAGTTCTAATATCTTGCCTCTGTATGATTTATTAGATTATTGGTATTTCAGTATAATGACTGCGTGAGGATGCATTGAATCGTCAACAGGGGGACAACTTTATAACGAGTTAATATAAGGAACGCAATACTTTTAACGGAGCAAAAGTAAACAGAGTTTTTCGGACAGCAACGCCTGGAAAAAGGAGTCTCGGTGTAATGTAGGTAGAAAACAAGAGAGCGTAATGGAGACGCGACCAAACGCTTCTCCCAAGGGCAAACCAAGAGATGAAGTTAACAAGAAATTCGTCGCTTTTATTTTTTCCTCCCTTAATAAATTTAAATCTTCACTAATGCTCACTAGAGACGAAATAAAGTGCAAATCACCAAACACTTATAAGGGAAGAAAGAAAAGAAAAAAAAATAATAAGCAAAGCCTTTTAAGAGGTCGGGATGGCGAGGGAAGAAAATTTTCTGATACGGTTAATTCCTGAATTTTAAAAGGAGGCGAGACTTAAAAAAAGGCAAAGAGGGAAAAATCAATTTCTATTGTAATTTCCAAAAGAACGGCAACCATTAACTAATGACGTGGGGGAGATAGCATTGGGGTGTCTAAAACAGTGGGTCGAAGGAGACAACGATACAATTCGAATTCGCTTCCTCTTTCTCGTGGCGTTCGCTGCTGCTGCCTCGTGGCGGTGGTGAGCGTGTGTGCCCGCATTCGCCATCTTTTTCGAGCGCCTTCTTCAGCTGATGCGCAAATGGGTTCGATAACCCCGCTTCTCGTTTCTATCTTTTCCATTTAACGATTCGGCAGCAAGCCTTTCCGCTCTGAAGGTCACTCCACTTTCGGGGTGGGGGAGGAGAGAACGGTGGGTGGGAGGAAAAAGGAACGGCAACGAGCTCTCGGCGACACAGACAGACGTCATCTTGCATCGACGTTTCAAAATTATATTCTCACCCGAATCGATTTACCTAATTCAGCGGCGGATGAACAAAGAATCCTTCGGCTCCCCTGCGGCCCTATTTACATTTAATGCTCCCCATCTTTGACGCTCAGATGAAGAGTGTGAATTTTTACTCTTTTCCCAAATCTCTTTATCCTCCCCTTCCACCTAAGACAAAGATGACAAATAATAAAAATAATAACAGAAAGAAGGCAAGAAAAAGAAAGGAGGGGGAGTAGAGGATAAAGTTAGACAACAGAATGAAAGCATTTTTGAGTAGCTTTCGATTTCCCCAAATGCAAAACGTAATTAGCCTATTATTATATCTGCTTTAGGAGCTTGCACGCTTTCCCCCCAATTCCAAGACACAATTTAAAATCTCTTTTCGATTAAAGATTTTTTTCCTTTCTCAATTCTTAAGCAAATTCTCCTTCAACAGTAAAACGATCATTAAATCTTAATAAAAAAAACAAGAAAACAAACAAGAGGCTAAATTTACAGCATCATTAAATGTTATCAATTCAATTTACAACAAAGAGAACGCTCAATGCTATCTGCGTATTCTCCTTGAATCCTCATCTAAATTCGCTAATGCATTCTAAACAGATTCATCTTATTATTTACGAGCATAAAAATAAATTTTTATAAAAGAATTCATGATGGTTTTCTTGCATTAGAGAAACTGTAATTTAATAATGCACTTTTAATTTAATTTTTAATTATCAGTGTCCAAACGAGGGATCACTCCCGTTGGGCATAAAACGCTAATCACAGAAAGTTGAGTCAAAGTCTCTTTATAAATTAAAATTTTAAAGTTATAGCAACTGACCTCAGACTTCAAATGCTTAAGTAATTATTTATTTGTTAATTTGAAAAAATAAAAAAGCTAAAGTAATTAAAAAAAAATTGTAGAGACAATGCAAGATTAAAGGTCGCTTCTCCACGGGCATCAAAATCCCAGCAGAATTGAAGAAACCAAATAAATAAAATAATTGAAAATTACATTGGATAAAATGTGTTCCTAATGAAATTAAGCCCTCGGGAACTTATCTCGGTAATGTTAAGAATTAAATGTCCATTTCTTTTTTTATGTATAATTCAATAAGTAAGTTCAAAAAATTGTTATAACCATGTAAACAAAAAAATTAATTAATAATAAAAGTGTTTCAACATTATTTATAGAAATTTTTTCTAAGAATTTATGAAAATGGAAAGGAAAAATTTAAAGAGTGGCTTTCTATTCAAAGTGAATATTCCAAGCCTCATATTGTGGTTGTACATTTCTTGGAATAAACTTAGAAACTCACAGAAATTAATGCACATTTCTTGGAAGGGAAATTTTTAACCACAAAGAATATGATATCTTCATTCTCAACGGCAAAATTAAGATTTAAAATTGAGGATCACAGAGCCTTTGAAATATATATCCAGTATATTCATATATTTTTTTATATTACAGAAGTTCTTTTTATATTTTTTAAAACGGATACAGTCTTTCCTGAAAAAAAAACAAGTAAACTTAAGCATCTATTTATTCACTAAGGTTCTTATTTCAATTTCAGAATGGTAAATCATCTCTGTTCTTCAAGGAGATTAATTATGGACCTTTATAAGTACGAAGCTAAATCTATAATTTAAAGTATTAACCAAAAGAAAAACAAAGACTGAAAAAAACGAGCATTCAAAGAATGTTTAGTTATTTGTATAATGTCGAAGAAACAGAAAAGTCAAAAGCGTAGAGAATGGCACTGTACGTGTCAAAGTGAACACTAAGCGATTGCCTACGACATTATTGCTTTAAATAGCTGCCCTTTAAATTGTTTGAATAATCTGATAAATTGACAAGTGGAAAAGAGCCAATAACTAGAGAATCGGTTGCCAGATTCTTCAAAATCCTTTCCTGTTCGATCGATAAGTGTCAGGAAACGGGCAAAGAATACACTTTTGACAAATTTTATTACTTCTAAGAAGATACTTCATTAAAACACTGTCAAGGTAACGCGAGAAAATTGCCACCTTAAAAATTAGTCGATGGACGACAATCGATGGCTAACATTTAAGAGCGACATCTTAAAGAAGACAGTTCTTCTTATTATTATTAATATTCTTCTTATTGTTGTTGTTTTTTAGAAGATTCTTTAGACAATGTCTTTGTACAGACAGATATTTTAATCTTCAATGTGTTATAAACAAGTCATTTGGTAATATTTTAATAAAAATTTTTAAAGGGCGTTTATGGGTGCCGCGATCCCTTGAACTTATAGGCATTCGCATCCCATTGTCCAAAAGAACCAGCAGAGATTAATTTTTAATATTTTAATATTAATTTATTATTATTATTATTATTATTATTATTATTATTATTATTATTTAAAATTCGGGATTTTTTACGCAATAACATGAATGAAAGCGAGCTGCATGATCGCTTTCTCTCAATACATTTTTTGGGATTGACCGCCTTGGTAGAGGCTTCTCTGTCTAGCAATAGATGTCATTTTGCTTCCTTTGTAGATTTCAGTCTGCGAAGTTATCATTTCAATAAGAATCTATTATATTATCGCATTATTAAAAAAACATTTAAACATCGCTTCCTTTTCCATCGATATACTTCATATTGAGACAACAGCAAGCCATATTTTCCGTTATGTCTGCCTTAATACATATAAGTTTACATAAAAAGATGTCTGTAGACATTTCATTTTTATGCATGATAAATGGAATTTGTTAGTGAGGACATGAAGTTTAGTGTATAATAAAAAAATATTCATTGTGAAGAATTATTTGAAGACAAATTCATTGTACAGACGACGTTTCGTAAACAATTTGCAAGCCGAGATGTGCCGACTATGTGTAAGTCAACAATATGCCGCTTTATTCAGAAATTCAGAAAAATGGTCTTTTTCGCGAGGACTATGGCCACCTCAATCACCTGATCTAACGCCATTAGTTTTTTTCTCTAGTCGTATCTCTAAGAACGTTCAAACGAAAACAATCCGAAGGCCATCAACGCATTGAAGGACAACTTCGCAACAGCATCACATTTACAATATTCCAGCGATATGTTGGAACATATTTTTGCAAATATCTCTCGTCGAATAAAGTCGTGTTTACTATGCAGTTTATTTTTATGCATGAAATGATTCTCAGTTTCAGTATTTACTATGAAGCAGGATGAAATGGATACAATAAAATACATACATCGCCAATTTTGTCTTGCCAGCGGAAAATATGAGTGTAGGACTTCATAATCGCTCTGCATTATTATTATTATAATTAATATTAATTAAACAACCCGCGGGTTGTTCCCCAACATGGGGTTTCTAATAATAAAGGACAAACAAACATCCATGCCCCAAGCGGGATTCGAACCCGCGACTTCCTGGATGCGAGAACGATAAGACCTGCGCCTCAGCGCTCTCGGCCAACAAGCCGGCATAAAACTAACAGGGGAAAATGATCACTTACGCATACGTCCAGAAAATTACTAAATACTGGTACCATTGCGGAAAAGCAGCAGTCAATAGATGAATATAAGCAATGTATGGGGAAAACCGTGTATAGGAGCAGAGCACATTTTGCAGTCCTAAACGATTGGTTTGTAGACCTATAGTAATTACGCTCATAAAATGAGGATATTTTTTCATCACATATTTTTTTCCCAAAAAACATCAAACAATATCTACCTGTCAGATACAACAGATAACCCCTGTACTTTTATTAGTTTTCCTCTTTTTTATTCTCGATTATGCTCGATCAATAACACAAGGGATTTGATTAAAATAGACAAATTGAACAGTTGCATACTTTCGAGTATAACGACTTTACCTTCCCAAAACTTTTCTTTTGTTGTCTGTTCGCCATTTAGTGAGTAAAATAAAGCACTTTGTAAAAAAAAAAGTGGTAGAAAATTATTTCGATCTCTGATACTGCAAATACTTGTTTTGTCGCTTTTTATGTCCCGTTTTATTGTCTTTTTATCTCTTTGTTATTGCTTTGTTATCTCTTTGTTAATATCGATTTCACATTATTTTTATTAATTTATTTACAAAACTCCACTAAAAAGATTAAACTGCAAACAACAAATCTTACAATCATCGACAACTTTACAACAGCTTACAAAATAGATAAACGTGTTATTAGACATTTTTAATAAGAATTTTATCATTTTTTAAAAAGATATGAGGAATGGATGAGATTGGTTACGCATTAAAAAAGATGCAAGATAAAAAAGATTTAACGTAATCTTAAGTCGACAGCAAAAAATAATTATTTGTAAAAAAAAAAAAAAAAAAATGGTTATTTAGTTAACTGACGAAGCAAACAAACCACCAGAATAAATATTAATTTTTAAAAAATAGGTGTGAGTTTAAAAATGTTCCTCCCAAAGCAATGTTACATATAATAATTCACTTTTGTATGCCCAAGATAATATAAATAGAAACGAATCTGACTGGCGTCAGTTTTGATTCACATTTGCATAGTTTAGATCGTTCAACAGAGTTCACGAGTTCCACTACGTCGTACGCAAAATTTCTGTCACTGTTTAAATACTCTGTTAAACTGTAAATAATACCATTGGTCAAATGAAAATCGTCTAGTATTGGCGCGTGTGATACGATTTAATAGAAAGCGTTCACCTGAAATACAGTTACGGATTTCCGAAATATTATTTCAAATATCGCCAATACAATCATCATCACCAGGAACTGAGTATCTTAGGTTTCCAAAGCTATGCTGCTGCTCATAAGCTCCACAGGAACGTTTAGAATGGTTTATAGCTCATCAAAATGAGACCATGGATTAATGGAAACATGCCTTTAATCTCTGTACACATTCTCGCAATCAGATGGTCGAGTTTGGGTCTGCGGATGCCCGGAGAATGCTTCGCTTTGACTGGGTGGTACTTACTGATGTTCAAAGGAAGCGGTGGTATGATACTTGGCTCATTTAGATTGTTTGGATTGGCCCAACTTGTTCCAGAAGCAGAAACTTGAAGTCTGCAATTTATCTTGACATTTTGGACAATTCTGTACAGCCAACATTGTGGGCCATTACTGTGCTAACATGATAATGCTCCTGGTCGCAAAACAAGATGCGTGCAGGAATGGTTTGAGGAGATAGGGACTCAAGAAATGGACTGTTCTGAACAGAGCCCCGATAAAAATTTCACTGAACACCTGTGGGAAGAAATGGAACGACGACCCCTATATATTTACGTGCCGCACATAATTTTCGTTATAATTTCTAATTTAAGATTAAGGATTTTCTGGATTTGCACGAAATTGTATGTAATATAACACATAAACCCGTGTTTTTAATGGGAAACCGTTGAACTTTAATTATACGAGCTAGGCCACATCTGTGAATGAACTCATCAACGCTCTTCGGGAAGAATAGAAGAAAATTCCTGAAGCCATCTACCAAAATCTGGAGGAACGTCTTCCTCGGAGAATAGAGACCATAATAAAAGCTAAAGGCGGATCGACACTATTATTTTTCATGAAATCACGGTTGCAATGCAAAGTACAGGTGTCCAGAAAATGTTTGATCGCATAATGTAGTTATATTAATAAGTAATCATTAAATGAAATATACGGGCTTCTTATCAAATATCAATGTCAGTCATTAAAACTTTTATAATGAAACTATTAACATTTTAAGCCTGCTAGCTTTAAAATTGATCTCTGTTAGCTGGTTTAAATCTAATTTAAAGGCTTATACAGCTTTGTTGTTGTGTTTTCTAATAAATATTTATGATTTTATGTAAGCATTTACTAATGCTTAAAATATGTATAAACGAAAAGTTATCAAAATAAAATTTGTAAAAATGTACTTTTAATCTTATTAATATTATAAGCTGCAATCAATAAAGATACCATATTTTCTAATCTCTAACTTTTAACACTTTTAATCTTTTAATAAATTCATAAGAGCACGAATTCAAATATCTTATTCGTCAAAAGCAAGCCTCCAAAGTTTTCATCGTTCTGTTTGAATGGGAGGCGGAAAAACGATTTTTTTACCCTAAAATGTTCGAGATCACGTTTAAATGGGCGAGAAACTTTTGGATCTAGATAATTTTGGACAGCGACGATATTGACGTCGTCGGCGCATCATCTCCATACCAGATGACGTCAGACGATTCCATTCGGCGGAAGAGGCAAAAGGTGGTGCGCCACTCGTACATCAGACGGAAAAAAGCGCTCTGCCACGCATAACATTACAGAAGAAGGGAGCGAAGGAAGAGGAGAAGGAGGAAGGGGAGGTAAAGGAGGTTAAATCAAAAGGGTGATAGTGGGGCGAAGGGGGATGGGGGAGGTTAAAAGAGGGAAAAACACTCTCAGCAGACGACGCATAAACGCTGAGAACCAATATTTTTCTTGCATGGATTAAATATGCAGAAGCCGCTGACATCTACGGTTGCGATTTATCAATAAAGCAAAAGTGAACAAATTTATATCTCGCATTCCATGCATTCATTTATTCAGTAGTGGAAAGTACATATTGTAAATAAATTTTTAAACTGCTGTAATACGTCGTGCAAGTGTCAGATTGAACCGCACATTTTCTTAAGATTAAGATTGAGCTTGCGTATTCCCTTTGACTTACTTATTATTTTCTATTATTTTTTCCTTTTTTCGTATGAATTCCTCCGCCTATACGAATTCTCTTTCTAACATCCAGAAGCAGTATATACTCGTTGTATTATTATTGTATATAGACTGCCAAATTATTACCGTTGTCTAGGGCTACATTTCCACTTTAAAAATGTAGTGCAAACCCAGTTCAATCCGGAGTAAATCTTCTTCTTAAATTAACATTAGCAGCAAATCTGCATTAGTCCTATAATTGTGACATGCAAAGATTGCTCATTCCTTTGGCGCGCGAAAACATTACATTGTTCTCGTTCTATTTTCTCGCTTGAAAAGTTTTCTCTAAAGCTGAAAACCTTTTCTGTTTTCACATGATACCTGACAGCTGCGTTACAACTCACTTGCAGGTGATTCTTCCAAGTCTTGCAGCCTTGTTACTGCTAGGATTTCTTTCTTCGCCGATTTTAATTGCATAATCACTCGATTGGCGCTGAACAGCGGATTGTTCAGTTTAGGGCAGTTTGCTGACTTATATCACCTGTGTATTATCTAAGAATATGTCCTCTTTGGAAGTCACTCAGTTCTTTTGCATCAGGATTTCCAGAAATACATCCTGATTTCGGGAATATGCTAGTGTACATAAATCATGCAATTATTACTATGAAATACATGAATTTTCCTAAAAATAAAAGTGTTAGAAACTTCTAAGAATAAAAGTGGTGGTCATCTCTTTCCGATGCCTTGTCTCGGTGCAGCCAATGTTATTTAATATACTTTATAAATCTTTCTTGAAAACTATGAAGCCTCGCTTCTTGCATGCATTCATAATTTCGAAATTTGCTGAATTTGATGTCGGAAAGGGTTGTTATGTAACACTCCCAATACCTGTCAATTTACGGTGGCATAACTCAATGTTTTTAGCTTGCTGTTTCTATACTAATTGTTTTAATATCTGCCCTAATAATACCCCACATCATAGCTCACGTGAAATGAACGCGCGCGCGCTACATTTAAATAAGCTAATTGTTACCATAGATCCCTATATTTTTATAATGACGCAGAATCACAACTTACTTCTGTAGAAGGCTTTTTCATGGGCTTTCATTCTTCAGGAAACTCAAAGGATGGTCTGATTTTTGCTTAGAATCTAGTAATACCTGCAACTGCTTGTTTGTTGCCCCGTATAGTCGAATTTAAAATTGCCGTGGGCAACATTTCTGTCTCTAAGGAAAAATGTCCGCAGTTTCCTTAGAGAGCCGTGAGATTCTATCTTGCTAATTTTTAAATTCTGAATCTCCTTAATGACGAGGGTAGTAAGGCTATGAAATCATGTCCAAATCTTATGTACTTCATAATTCAACTACAAAAAAACAATACGATATGGAATGTGATACGAGTGTCACTTACAAAGTCATAGCAACTATTTTTTACAGGCAAATGTGTTGTTATATAAACAATTCTTAATATACATATGAAAATACATAATGCATTTTACAAACACTGTCGTTACATGGGTTACTTAGGAAGTATTGTAGACAAAAACGAAGCGTAAAAATAAATTCACTGTTGTAGATCGGAGGGCACGTGTTGTGCGTAACATTCTCTCGCGTTTTGACCGCAAGCCACTGATATTTTTACGTACGCTCGTTGTTCTAGCCAATGATATAGAGGGAAAATCGCTTTTCCCTCTATAATTTGTTCCAGCCGACTCATAACCATACTTGACAATGGTTGAAAACCAACTGACATTCGCGCATCCCTTCCTCTTCCGTTTTAGAACATCTACACCATCTAGCGCAGCAATAAGTACCATGCATCTCAATGTCATAGCTGCTTATCGAAAAATGTAGATCGCGGTCTGGGATTCCGCTGAAAAGAAAGCGAGACCATGACTTTGTAAATGATCCTCATATTTTATTAGAGCCGAGGCGTTTCGGTTTCCCATCGCCATCACGCGGAGAATCTATAAGTGGTAATAACAGACCGCCATATTCTTTAGGATATTCAGTAGAAAGGCAAAGTCCACGAATCAGAAGCGAACGATCTGGATTAGCAAAAAAAATATAGTGTATTTTGTAAGATTATTTGATTAACTCGTTTACAACAAATAATAAAAGACTTTTTCGAATTTTACTATAGCTACGATTCAACATTTTCCCTGGTTTTCTTTAAGGAGTTTCAGAATATTCAATGCATTTATATCAAAACCTTCCCGGAGTCTTTTCATACTTTAGGATAAGCAACATTTGTTCTGTCGAACCCCATTGTCTGTTATTGACAAGATGATCAGCATAGGTTGGTCTTTCGCCTTTGTTGATCCACGACCTATTAGGTTCAGCAAATCTTTATCTAAAGGTTTTTTGTAGACCCGACTTAGATGCACTGACGATTTAATGCCCAGACGTGTCTCTGTATATATTGGGATGTCGAATTCACTACTGTGAGTTATGTTGTTTCAGTGACAAAAAGAGGGTTGCAAATTGTCAAGTATCTGCCTCCCATCTCCCACTACAAGAAGTAAACCTTAAGATACTTAATGTGCTTACCTTATAGTTACAATTGTGTTCGATTCTACCAGAAATGAGCAATAAATCGACTTTACTTTTGAACATTTTTTTTGTATTCTCAAATCAAATATGCAGTGGAGGTTTAAAGAATGTTATGAAATGTAATAAAAAGCCAAAGCATTTGCATTCTTTAAATATTAGTATGGAAAATTTATTTTTTAAAAATGATTTTCCAGTTAGGTTTTATTTTTGAAATTAATTAGTTTCTCTTACTTCTTTCTTTAAATTGTTTTCGTAATTCAAGAGATGGAAGGCTTTAACTGTTGAAAAAATCTCGGAAAAATTACTACATTTTTAAAACAATAGCATGTTTTCAAGCAAACTTTATTGCAATGCAAGTAACTCGGCAACTTGAAAGTCGTTTATTTGAACTGCCTTAGAATTTTGCTTATCAAACAACTTTGAGAGCTCAGTCAATTTTTAAAAAAATCTACAGTTAAGTTTTCGCAGATGCAAAAAATAGCGAGATGTAATGCTTTAGAACGACTATTGTGTCGGAGTGTCATAAACAAAACTCGTTTGCAAAGTTAGATAGAGCTAGCAAGAAAGACAGAAATCAGAGGAGATTTAATTGGCGTTTACCATTTATAAATATTTGATTGGCGATCGTAACTTCAAATATTTTCGTCGCTAGCAATTTAACTTCTCTAACGCTGCATATGCATTAGACCAGGCATAAAACCTGTCAGTGCGAAGAAAAAGCAAGTGTGATTTAAAGTAATAAAACCTTCATAATGAAACATAACGATTTTCATTCCCATCCTCGCTTCTTTTTTTTATTTTCATATTTTACATAGTATTCAAAGGAAAAGGGGTCTAATACTTCAATTTTATTGGACTAAGTCGGATTTTTCCTGTCTCGTCCTCGACTGTTCTATCGGTTTGAGCAGTTGCATAACTAATGAGATTAAACAAGGGAAGAAGAAGAGAGGCAGAAGGGAGAAAAGAAAAAGGGAGAAAAACCGCTTTCATTACTATAATGATGATTTCTTTTCGCCTGAAAGATAAAAGAATCGAAGCCTCCTCTATATTTCAAGAGGGTCCCTTCAATATTTTAAAATTCAACAGAGATTTTTTTCCCCTTTTGAACTTTTTTGTCTACATTTAATTAAGCGTTGTAAAAATTTTTAAAATAAGAAATGAGTGAAAATAAAGTTCGTGACGTGTTCTACTTTAATATTTGGTTATTTTAATTATTTTTTTCATCACACATAGCATACATATCTAAAGAATTCTGACATCAGCAACATTCTCACTGCCATTAGCGCAGCCATTTGGAAAATTACATCGCTATAAGTGTCCTTGTTTTGCTGAATGAAAAAATTGTTCAGAAATTTGCCGCTAGGCAACCAAACGGCGCTTTATTCGTGCATAAGAAATCCATGTGCGTTACGTGAGATGCGTCATCACTCCCCAAAAGTCACTGCTATGTGCGGGTTTAAAGCGATGTTTTTTGTTGGTCCATTGTTTTTCGAGGAAGTCAATGGCTAGCGATATGGATCTCTTTTGCAAAAACATGAAGAGATTACAATACTTTAATAGCATCAGTGTCTAAAAGCCACTATCATTATACAATATGACACTCCACCCCACATAGCAACACTAGTAAAGCGGCTGCTTCGAACTTTTATTGGAGACGAAATAATCATCACAATCATTTTCCAAACATGGTCAGCATATTCACTGGAACTAAAACCCTGTGGCTTTTAGTTTTGGATACATCTAACGAGCGTTGTATTTAGTGGCCAAATGATATCAAAGTTGGCGTAATTGAGAGCACTCATCCGGATAGAAACACTCAGATCTGCTGCTAAACATGCTATTTTGCTATTTCAGCATGTAGTACAAATCGAAGGGGTCATCTCTGTAATAAAGTGCCATAGGTTACAATAGCGTCAAATTTTTGAATTATTTTGCTCTTCACCAAAACAAATTCCATTGCTTTAAGAATATTCATGCCCAAATGGATTATTTCTGACAAATCGATCTTACTACAGAACCATTTGAAATGTGAATTTGAATTATGATCAACCTGTACTTAGTTTTACATGAATAGCTCACCGTAGTGACTTACTACAACTAATGGCTATAAACGTTACAACAGCGCTTTGAAAAAATAATATAATATTTCCGATAATAAATTAAACTCAAAATATGACTATTAGTCTCGTGTTTCTAATTCATAATCAAATACAATCGGTTTCCTAAATTCATTGCAATATTCCATTTTCATACAGAACAGGAAAAGAAAGAGAATCTCCCATTTAATGATATTATTGTTGCAATTTATTCAGTGAGAAGGAAGTAGAGAGCGCATATCCACTCTAAATAATTATGGTATCATCCAAAAAATTAAAATAGAAAAAAAAATTCTTGCCACATGATACAAGTGTTATCCAAGTGCATTAATTTACGATATAACGCAAAGTGTTCTCAATATTAACTTTTCGGAAGAAAATTAATTTCAAGCTATCCTCAAACTTCTAAAGCTACAAATATGCTTTTAAATGCCTTTTGCTAGTTTGCATTTGTCTGTATAATTTTATGCAGATCACAAAATATTGTGTGAAGTTGTAAAACAACACACAATAGATGTTGAAATAAAATTAAAATTAAATAGCAATTAATTTGTTCTTGAAATTTTTGTTTTCTCTCTTGTTGTAATAGACTGTATTATATACGTTTAGGAATATTATCAGATTGTTCCATTTATTGTTTTTAATCTCTTCATTTCGTTCGCATGCAGTGATCATTCTGGTTTCAATGCGTTAATCAACTCATACTATACAAACACAACGCAAATTAAGTTTTTCAAAAGCATATGCTTTTAGTTACTATTCATTCAGAAGTTGAGGAGAAAAGTAACAATAGTTTCTGCTTAAAATAAGTGATGACTAATGAAAAATAGATATTCACTAGTAATAGACGCAATCTCTTTTCTAGGGAATCTCTTTGTTTATTAAATATGTTCGCCCCATTTCCACTGAAAAATGCGCTTCCCTTCCATCGGGCGCAATGCCCTGTTATCACGTTAATGAAATAATAATAAATCGAATGTAGACGCATCTCGGCGGCCACTCCCAACTCTCCATTAATTAGACGTCCAAGGGGGCTCCGAGATTTATTCTTTGGAGTGTCGTAATATTTCGACGAATGCAAGTGGGTGCAAAAGAGCAAAAGCAGCAGAAATGGTTATCAGAAGCCGTTGTGAAATTTACGCCACATTCATCACCGACGCCGTTTTCTTCGCTTATCATTTAGAAATACGCTTCAAATTGGAGGAAGAATTTACAAGGGGAAACGGAAATGAAGCGTCAAAATAACACGACAGAGGCATACTATGGAAGTCCAGAGCTGTCTCTCAAAAAAGTATGCATCCTAAGTGATGAGCGTGTTCATTTCTTTTTAAAATTCGTATGAAATTAACAGATTTAGAGAATTTGCTTGGAAAAATCCATATTTTCTTGCCTAGGTTAATCTTATTCCTATTACTTCCACGTTTATTCTATACATAGAATATTAATGTATAATACCTGGGACAGGGGACACTCGCACTTTGTTTAAAGGAATCGGAATGTGTTAAGGGGTCAGTTAAAGAAGCACATGATGTATCAGTCTATAGCGAATCGAGAGAAAGGAAAAGCTTATTTTACACAGACAGTATACTGAAGTACCAAAGGATATTTATGGTGAAAATGAAAACATACGCAGCGCTTCTAGGCCAATTATTAAAACCTGCCATCAAACTATAGGAAAATTCCAAGTTCTTATCGCCATGCAGTGGCATCTTATAGCCTGTCTTATAGAATAACAGCCGCAGTTTTGAGTATTTAAGAATCCTGTGTGTAATTTCGGAATTCATACGCGCGAAAATGAGACATGTTCATTACTATGTAGACATGCTATTCTATGGCCATTTAATGTACAGTATTGCAATTACGTGCATCATATTTACTTCACATACTCATATAGTATTAAATAAGACAGAAACAAAAATGTCGCTTTGCAGAAAAACGAATGAGCATTTCGTATTATTGTTAACTATTCTTCCTCTTGTTTAACGTTTTCCAAAATAGCGTAGATTTATTGCCCAAAGTGATACCATTACGTAGAATTAAAGCTTTTCAGCAATTCGTGAAATTTCTTTTTTTGGTCGTTACGGGTGAAGTAATAAAACTTTTTCTTTAAAAAATATTTTAATTAAAATTTTTACATTAACTTTATTACTTGCAATTGTGAGAATAAAAACGGAAATTTCATTTTAAGATTTTTCTCGCTTACCGACTTAAAATTCAGCGGAGGTTTATGCGTAACTTTTAAAGTCAACAACAAGAGACTAATAAATGGCAAATTTATGAAAAATTCAACGGTTAAGGTTTCAGTTTCCATCTTTACTTATTGTGTAAAAAAAAAACTACACAGTTAGTGGTTCTTTTAAGGTCACTTGTTTGCAACAGAGGAAATAAAATCTAGACAGATTCAGGCTCTTTTTTTGAAAAAAAAAAGGTCCTGGAATCATGTACATTAAAATACCCTCACCCCAAAATACGTTATAACATAATAAATTATTAATCGCTCTCTACTTCGCATTATTGCATGAAAGGATGTTTGTTTCTTTGTGAATTCCGTAAAAGAAAATTTCGTTTCATTTCTCCTTTTTAACATAAATAAAATATTAACTTTAAAAAAATCGAATTCCACTCAGTTTTCACGATAAGCAAATCGATTTTCGTTAAGGTCTCGTTATAATTTTAACGTGACAAATATGAGACAGTTATTTTTTATTTCAATTTTTTAATATTTTTTTTTGTGTAAAAAAAAATCAATAAAGCTTAGAATCATTTTTGTGGTTTCTAAATTTGTACATATATTTTTTACTTTGGATTAAAAATATCGAAACGATTCGACTCAAAACACACGAGAGACGTTTTAAATATTTCACGAATTACATATACACAAAAAAACAAGATACAAGCTAATAATAAACGAATATTATTGAAGAAACATCTACTATTATGACATGACTTCCTCTACGCCTACTTCAATTATTTCACTCGCATATTGGAATATCGAACGAGTTGTTAATACAGCCATAAAGCTTTGGACATTGCAATAAATAATCTGCAATAAATACAGACCCTGAAATAAGCAAAAATAGTATTTCTAAACTCTTTGCGAATTTCTATATATTATTTATTTAGGACCACAACATTTAAACCCTTTATGCATAGGCCACAAATCAAAATCATTTGTTAAAATTAAATAATTCATTAAAACACCACTATGAATGACTGTACTACGATTTGTTAAAATACATGTTGCAGTAAATAGATAAGAACAAAGAAGCTGCTTGTTACAACATCTATCTTTATAAATTATTACATCTGTTTGCTTGTGGGACGACCTCCTTCGAAACTGCTGGACTCATTGATTTGAATTTCTGCACACAAATAGAGTTTGTACCTGTCATCCAGCATTTTGTGACAACTTGGTTGATTCTGAGGGTTGAAATATCAATGTGAAATGCAAACTAAGTTGCAGCTCTATAGTTATTATGCAAGAGTGGAACAATTTTAACGACATTGTTTGGCCAATTGTTAAAACTGAGCGACAATGGCTACTCCAAAACGCTGATGGGGTCGTGAATTTTCGTTTGAAATGTTTGATTTTGAAATCATTATCGACGATCATTATTTTAAAGATTCAAAAGATTCGAGTTTCGGAATCAATTTCCAGGCAGTCGAACGCGATGATAGTAATGGGTGTATTCAATGGAAAAGTGAAAAACTCCAGAATATTTTTTAATTCTATTTAATAAGTTTCATTATTTTTCTTTTATTTTCCTTATGTGTCTGTTTGTTTATATTATGAAGAAATAATCGCAACAATCTTGTTTTCCCTTTTATAAAACGAGCCTTAACCTGAGCATTACAATACAGGGTGATTATAAAGTCACTATACATTTTGGTGAAATCATTAACGAATTTCATTTATTTGCACACTCAAACACACCCAAAGTGAATGTGTGGATGGGAGTTACACAGTCAAAGGTCTATGTGCCCTTCATGTTTGCCGAGGGGACTATCAATGGTACCGTGTACCTCGACATGTTGGAGCAATTCCTGGAGCCACAATTGCGAGATGAAGGATTTAGGATACCGTTGTGTTCCAACAGGATGGGGTACTATCCCATTTGGCCAACATCGTTCGGGACTAACTGAATCACGCATTCCCAGGCAGATGGATTGGTCAGGGCTCGCCAAGACTGTGGGCTCCAGTCCTCAGATTTGACCCCCATGGATTTCTTTGCGTGGGGTTTTATCAAGTCCAAAGTGTACCAGGTCAGGATTACGCACCATTGCACAGCTGAAACAACGGATTACAGCCGCGGTGGAGGACATTACACCGCAATGTTGCGCAATGTTTTCCGGGCCACGGTGGAACGCTGGGAGATGTGCCGGGATGTGCAAGGGGGACACATTGAAATTTACTAAGAATGTATCGTGGTATGATATCTGGTTGATGCATACTGCAATTGCTGCAATAAAACGGAGTTTTCACCAAAATGTATAGTGACTTTATAATCACCCTGTATAAGCTTAATGTTTTCTATTCCATATATACATTTTATATTATCTCTTCAACTGTCAAAATCGCTTCTTCATCTTAGAGAATATGAAAAAAAAATCGCAAAGAGCGATGTCAAATAAATATTAAAGAATATGAAAGGAGTGTGATATTTTTGGAAGTCAGGAATGATGTCTGGGTTGGGGTATTGTCTTGATGCATCATAACCTCGCAACAAACTTTCCATTGACCCACCTCGTGAACGGCATGTATGCCATTTCGTTTGAAAAAAATATCTCGTGATATATGTCTGCAATCCGGTCTCGTGTTGATTCTTTATATACTGCTTCAGAAATTTTCACCTTCACAAATACAATGGTTTGTGCTACTCATATTCGCTCAACATAAAACTGTAATTTAGAAGATAATGAAATCTTTCAAGATGACATTTGCGGAGTTTGCTTCAATGCCATCAAGAATACAAGATTGCGCCGATGGACACACCTTTTACTAAATGTGGTTGTTTGTCATGAATGCGTCGTTTTGAATAAAGTGAATTTTAACCATGAAGTTTAATGGACGTAAAAGCACTGGTTCATGGTGTAAAAATTTCCGTTTATACAAATTGAATTTGGCTTTTAACTTTCGCTTAAGAAACATAGCCTTTTTTAAAGTGTCATATGTTCGTTTTTTAATTAGTATTTTACATATACACATTTTTTGATAAGGAGAGAAAATATCGAAAGTTAATATTAATTACTGAAGTATCATTGTATATTATATATATTATATTATACTATAATATTATATCCTGAAATATCATTGCATTATCATATATACATATATCAGTTGAATCCAAAAATCATTGATTTGTGGGCGAGTTGGGGGAGGATGGTGCATTCGTCGCATGCGTACTTTAGAACATTCGGAGTTAATTTGAGATTTCAGCGCCAGATTTAGATGCAAGGGAATCCAATACGGAGAGTCAGAGCTTCCGTTTAAAGCAATGAAAGAAAAATCACAACCATCAACAGTTCATTTTAGGGGAACTGGACAAAGTCAGCATTCCTGCAGGGGTGACACGAAAAAGGAAAGAGTTCTGTGTCTACATAGAGAGAGGGAGAAAGAGAGAAAGACCGGAGGCGGTGTCTGTCAGTGTCCGTTCCGATCGATTATGCAATCACACCGCCAATTAAGTTTTTCCTTCGTTCCTTCATTTCATTTTAATTACAGTGGATGAAAGGAAGCCAGCTGCTGGACGAATTTAGACGACTAGCTGCCATTTGCTTTCCTCTAAGCTCCTCATCCATTTCAGTGGGGCGAGCATCTTCTTCTCGGCCGCCCTATTACAACCTAATAGGAGAAATGACAAAAGAAGAAAACTGGCTGCGGAAAGCAGAAAGGAAATAAAACCAAGGCATCTCATCTAGTTCGTATTAAATTTTTAGGCTCCAAGTAAAATTTAATCTTAAGAGTTTCGGTGAAAATAACGGCCTTCACTCAATCCTTTTTCGAAAAGAACCTATAGTTAGTACCGCTATTATATTTCGCCATTAACAACAATTTTGTATTCATTTTCAAGGCATTTGGTTTTCATTATAAGGAAGAGCATTAAACAAAAACCTATAGAATACTTAATTAACAATAACCACGCGCTTACTGAAAATAAAATAAATGCCTGGCATGTGGTTATCAAACTTTGAGAAAGACTATAGAGTTTAAATATTAGAAAAAGGAAAGAGTTTTTAAATAAATCAAATTTGGATTTGGCAAGTTATTTTATAAAAAGAAAAGTTAATGGTAATACATGGTGGCCCAAAAGTCACGAAGGGGTTTCACTATTTAATATCTTGTTTATTTTTTTGTTTAAAAATTGTCAAATTTTAGTAGGCTATAGAAAAAGGATTTATTTCTCATATGTGTGAAACATGACCTCTTTTAAATGGCGTCAATTTTCCGGTTCGCATAAACGTGCTCTTTCAAAGGCGGTTTCAAAAACAGCCCTTAACGTTTGTGGCTCCAGTGATCTAATTCCTGTTCTAATGTTATTTTTAAGATTTGGAGTTGTTTGAGGCTTGTTGACGTACAAGTTTTCGTTAAGATAGCCCATAGAAGAAAGCCGGAGCTGTTAGATCTGGAGAACGAGGTGGCCAATTTATCTCTAAAGATCGAAACATTAATTTTGATAATAAAATTTGGCAATATGTGTTCGCAGTTCAGTAGTCTACTTTTACATGCATAAATTTTAGGATCTTCTTTATATAAATCTTTAAAAAAATAGAAAAAATCAAATAATTATTAAAAAAAAGTTATTAAATATTGAAACCTCTTCGTGACTTTTCGGTCACCCTGTACATGATTCTCCCGAAAGACTATGCTTGAATTATCAAGAAAACTTTAAAAAAATTCGAATCTATTTTGCTTAAATACCTATTTTCTAATGTTTATTAAGAAACTGAAAATTTTATTTTTTGTGCTTTAATTCCTAAGAAACAAGCGGTTGTTTTTAACCATGCTTAGCAATGATAAAATATTAAATTTTGCTAATTAAATTTTTTTGTGGACAAATGGAGTCTCCTTCGTCTCTCTCAAACAAATTCTTCGTTAGAGTAATTAATTTACCTAGTTAAAATTTTTTCAAATACTCAAGTTATTGCTAAAATCTAGTTTTTATAAATAATATTCTTACAAGCTGTTACCATCTCTCACGAATTTACTGAAAGGAAAGATATAAGCGTAAGGGAATATCACGACGAAATATGAAGTTTAAAATGGAACACTAAAATGGGGGGGGGGGGGAGATCTTAGTCCTATCTGGAGCACTGAATATTACTACACCCGCTTTCAGAATGAGTCACGCTCGAATTTATGAAATCCGTCAAGGTCAAGATTGAAGGTGAGAAAACCCGGTTGGACACTAATGTTATGTAGAAACGCCAGTCAAAATGGGGATTATACATATTCGATGATTTTTTTAACGCGCAAGTAGTAAATTACACGCTAAAACCAGTGGTCTTATGTTCCTTTCGAAAGGACGAGTTTTCCTTTGAAAATGTTCTCACGACGTCTTCAGCAGAGCTTGAATATGCTATCTTTATCTCCAAAGCCACTCGAGCTTACTCTGTCTCCACTGAGCATCGAGGATGGCGTAGGTGAGAAAACGAAGAAGAAAGGAAATGAAATAAAAGAATTGTTTCCTCTTTCGTTTCCATGTTTAGCTACTGCAGACACCTTTGATGTACTTACTTCCTCCTTTGTCACTTTCTTCGCTCACTTTCCATCTGATATCTTGCTATGCGCCGAAGAAAGTGCGAATCTTTTGTTTGGGAAGAAAGAGGCGGTCAAAATTATAAAGAAACAATAAGCTATTTTCGTATTCATCGATCTCACTAGGGCATTCACTTTGACTGGAAATCTGTAATGTAAACCCATCTTTAGCCAACTGAGCATAGAGCCAATGCGCGATGCTGTCAAACTCGCATCATAATCAATATAAAGTGCAGCTAAGTGAATAAAACGAAAATAACATGGTAAAGCAATTTTGAATTTTAGAAGTTGACGTTAATGAAAATTCTGATGTTCCACAACAACAACAACGTGCGCAGATATAATAATGTCATGTCAGTGTGCTTTCTATTCAAATATATCTATATGATATTACAGTGAAGATAAAAAAGGAATGGTCTAGTTAATTATGCATTATAGAGAGATATAAAATCCAAAGCTAGAATTATCTAAGTCCAAGATAAAACTAAGATTAAAGAACTGACAGTTGAAGAATTGAAAAATTATCAATATTTTTTTCTTTTTTTTTGCCTTTGATGAAAATTATGTGATACTGAAAAAATAAAGAATATTTTTCTGTTCGATAGAGTATTTTTACATTTTTTCTGCTCTATCGAAGTATTTTCAATAAAGCTAGTCCTCAGTTTTCAAGTAGATCACAACACTATTAACATAGTACAACTATATATTACTTGTTGAGTTGTATAACAAATAAAAGCTTCCATAATCTATGTGGGCGTTTTTATTAGTACTCTCACTACGTGCTTTTTTGCAAAGCAAGGAGCAGCGCTCTTTTAGAATACCGGTTTCAAATGATCATACAACAGACTTTAGCAAAGGAGCATGGTATTAAAAAACCCTTCTATTACTGAAAAAATCGTCCTCTCAACAGTAAAAAAATTTTTTTCATTAATCTTTTCTTCAAAATTTTTCAGTCCTACAGTAAACTAAAAATAAACAAACAAAATAGACGGGAAATTGTGTCGGGATATACTATCATTTACAAAATTCACCTTTTAACTAGTCTGAAGTTTGCCGGGAAATGTTCTCCAATTCGTTATCTTTAATTATCCTTAATTGCCATTTATAATGCCTAATGGGGGAGGGTGGGACATCACAGTAGATTTTATGATTGCTAAAACCAATTATGCTGATGTTGATAAACAATTCTACCAGCGGTTCATTCATAGAAATCTAAAAGAGAAAAAGTTTCAAGTGATCCAGTCTTCAAATGCTATCACGAATAATGACTCTGATTTGGAAAAGTCCATACGTGGAGAGGGTTATTTGAAAATGGAAACGCAATTTTCTCTAAAGATAACAGTATTTGCTTTCACTTAAGTTAAAATTAAATAAAGATTAAATAGATTAAACTTTATTTTCCTCAGGATATATTCTGAAGCAATTTTCTAAATGAATGTTATGATCATACGAAGGAGGATTGAAAGCAACGCACAACATTTTTTTGTGGCAACATTTTTAATAATAAGCAAAAATGAAATAATACACAAGAAAGCTGCAGGTTTTACCTATTTTTCGACATGTGCAGCAAATCTCTCGACACATTTCTCTCATCGTGGCACCAGATTCAATACACCTCGTTCATAAAAGTCCGTTTTCTGGCTGTGTAACCACCTGCGCACGGCTGATTTAACAGGAAATCAACTGCGAATCAAAGCGTTGGTCTCCTGGGAATTTCTTCATTGGCCCGAAGAGGTGATAGTCAAATGGTGCAAGGTCTGGACTGTAGGGTAGATATTTGGTCAAAAGAATTTCTCGATCCTCTTCGAAGAATCTGCACCATGTGGAGATGTTGCTAAGCTCCAGGCAATCAGCACCGTACACCTCCAACATTTTATCCCTGTGGATTTCACTCGAATATTTTTTTTCTTATATACAGGGTGTTCTCGAATAACGTTTACAAACTTGGGGGGGGGGGGTGATAGGGGGAACAAATCTAAGCAATATTTTCCTCTTTCTTTTTTTTTTTCTCTGGGGCATTGATTTTGAGATAAAAAATGTTGGATGTAGCGTAGACTCAACCCGTGCTTCTGGAACACGTCAAAATCATGGTCAATCATGTAATAAAAAGAAAAAAAACACATTGCATACATTACAATAATGTGACTTGTTTTTTATGAAACATGCAAATGTTTTACAATAAGTGTTCAAATTGACAACGTCGCCGCATGGACTTACGTACATGTTCAAAAGTTCCTGGTTCTTCGCGAATCTGGTCTGCAGCTACGATTCCGGCTATCAGCTATTCATCGGATCCTACTGTCTCGTATACCAATGTCTTTAAGTGTCCCCACAGAAAGAAATCCACACAGGTTAGATCTCTGCAGGTAAGATTTCAACGTTTTTTATCTCAAAAACAATGCCCCAGAGAAAAAATGAAAGAGAGAAATGTTGCTTAGATTTGACCCCTCTATCACCCCCCCCCCCGAGTTTGTACACGTTATTCGAGAACACCCTGTATACTGTTCGAATAATGCATTGAACGATACGCGTAATATTGCACTAGACGACTTAAATGAACAAATTATCAACTTATTATTATTCATATAGTAATTCTAAATGAATGAAACTAATTTACGTGTTTAATATAAAGTAACTATTATTGAATAACGAACAAGGTATCTCGTGAATAGGAAACCTCCCAAAGATTCGCTTTTTATTAAAAGCATTTATTGCAGAAGCAACGTGCGACACGACAAATGTCCAGGCGATGGCTTAATTCATGCCATACACGGGCTATTAACTAGAAGCAAAAATTCGACGTCGTAATTCATTGTCAAATTTTATGGTATAAACAGCGTCCTCCACGGGAAAAAAATCACAGAATAAGGTCAGGTGCATGGGTGGTCACAAAGAAATATCAAAACGTTGGCAATACCATTCAGGCAATATCAATGCCCAATCCAGCAGCGAGGCAGATATTCATTCAGGTAACGTCAGACTGTGTTGTGATAATGGACCGCATGTATCCTCTCCAGTTTTCATCTAATTGCGGGATTAGGGGCTCTCCAGCATGCCACACAGAAGCTATAATTGCTATTTTGCAATAACGGCATAACGCATGCACTTAAAGCATAAATATAAACAGAGTTTTAAATAATTGCTTTTATACTAAACACATTGTTTCATTCATTTAGGATTACGCTGAACACTAAATATTTCCAAATGCAATTAAAATACAACGTTCATCTCAAATTTCAGGTTATCAAACTATGAAAGTACATGACAATTAACATTTTTGTCATTAATATTAGAGCGTGGACAGCTTGTTTTCTTCAGACCACATTAATATTATAGATGATGTCTACTGTTCATTTGATATAGAAAATATGGAAAATAAACCCCAAATCTAATGGAGTGTTGCGAAAATTGGAACTTGATAGCAATTCATTTGATATTCAGTTGTTTAGCTTTATTTTTAAGAATAAAGTGATGCATCGAACATGTAGTTAAAACGGAAAATTGCAACCAATATCTTAATTTCGAAATTCGATAAATGCAGCAAAGCTCTCTTCCTCGTCATCCATATCATTTTAATAGTTTTAATAGGGTTTCGAGTTCCCTAGTTTCCATTTTCCGTTCTTCTCTGCCGCACGTCTATAATGCAACGTAGGCAAATAAAACTAGCACGACATGCTGCGCTTTACTTTTCGTATAAAGAAAGGGCAATTTTTCTTTTTATGCCTAACGCACTTGTGAACTTTCGTAGTTGGCCCTATCTTTCAAAAATCGAAACAGGCTTGTTTTGCTTTTCCGCTTTCCGTATTAAAAATGACAGAAAGAAAGGAATAAAGCAGAGAAAAGAAAAAGAGAGAAAGTGAGTGAGTTATGTATAGAAAGACGTTGTGGGTGTTAGCAATATCAACTCCGTTCTTCTAATCACGTCCGACTAACTACAGGGTGGCGAGATTTATTTCATGCACCCTGTCTAATTTTTCGAGCTTTGTTCTTCCCTGGTGGCCTTCCCTAGTCGCGACACGAACACGCCGACCGAGATGAACTGGTTGTGAACTGCAACGAAATTGCTCAGTGTGAGGAAAATAAAGCGCCGTCTATGTGCCCTCGAAAGACGGAGGAGGAGGGGAAACGCGAGAAGAAAGCCGAGCCTCGTCGCTCCCCCACCAACACCGAAGGCACGAAAATCGCGGATTTATCTCCCAACTTAAAATCACCTTCCTAGCAGAACTGTAATTTCCTTTGTCAACGTCACCCAAAACCTCTTCCCCTGCTTCTCTCTCTCTCTCTCTCTCTCTCTCTTTCTCTCTCACTCTCTTTCCTTCTCTTTCCAAGTGATCATGAAAAAAAGCTCGACGGTTGCATGGAATCAACATTAGTAGGGGTGAAGAGAGTTCTTTTTTCCCCATATCCCATTGAATACAAATCGCAATAAATGGAGAAAAAATGATATCCTGCACGCCTACGCATAGAGGTAATAGAAGTATATAAACGAAATAGTGATGAAATTGATATGGCTTTTCAATGGTATCTCTTATGATATCTAAATATGCGTATTAAACAGAGCATTTTAAGAAATAATAGAAGTCAAATTTATTTGCAGATATCTCCGAGTATTCCCAACTGTGTTTATCTTTTTTTTTCCTATGAATGGAACAACTTCGCTAACAATGAATATATTTTTAACGAAACGTATTATTCTAAGGTGCGTCACATAAGTATAGGACCACCCATATTTTCCCTTGTCTGCAAGAAACAAAATAAAGAACATTCAACAAGAATAAGAATTTATAAAAATAGAAATTAAGCTGTCCCATAAGTATAGGACCAGCATCACTTAATGCCGTTTTTCGAGCAGAAAAATTAACAAAGCAGTGATTAATCAGTCAATAGATGACACAAGTGATTACCTAATAGGGTTGCCTCCACAAAAATTTTCAAGTGGCTGTAAACAAGCAAGTTAAACACAATGCCTCGTAACACCACCTTGTCAGACTATGAAAGAGGTCAAATTGATGCTTTGAAAGCTTCTGGAGTGAATGCACGAGGTATAGGAAAGGTTATAAGTCGGTCACATAAAACTGTACTTAATTATTTGAAAGCTGGTGCTCAGTATGGCCAGAAAAAGAGACCTGGGAGACCTCAGAAGACGATTAATCGACAAAAAAGGGGGATTATTAAAAAAATGAAAAACCCCACAACATTATTGCGTGCGATGGCCAATTCTGAAGATGTTCCAGTATCAAAATCAACTGTGCAACGAATTGTGATGCAGGCATCATCTCTTGTGTACACCAATAGAAAACAGCAACCTGCACTCCAACTGCACCACAAGCAGAAACGGTTGGCCTTTGCCCAGTCAGTGATGTTCTGGACAGAAGATTGGAAGAGAGGGGAGAAAAAATTCAATTTAGATGGGCCAGACGGCTGGCAATATTACTGGCATGACATCAGGAGGTCAGAAGAAATGTATTTCATATGGCAACAGGGAGGAGGATCACTTATGGTCTGGATTGGCTTCGGATGGAATGGTAGAACCAATTTAGCTATTGTTAGTGGAAGAATGAAGACTTCAAATTATCAAGATCTGCTTGATATTCATCTTTTACCGTTTGGGGAGAAGATTGGAGGGACCAGATGGATTTTCCAGCAAGATAATGCCCCAATTCACCGTCCAAACAGCACATATGAGTGGTTTTTAGCAAATTGGGTGCAAATTATGGACTGGCCTGCCCTATCTCCAGATATCAATCCAGTGGAAAATATATGGGGCGCTTTAGCCAGATCTGTTTACGCAGGTGGTAAACAGTACCGCAATATAGAAGAATTAAAGTATGCTGTGTTGAATGCCTGGGAAGAAATTAATTCAGATTATCTGCAAAACCTGGTCACAACTATGCCAAACCGAATTTTCAAAAATATTGAAAAAAGGGATGATTTATTGGGCATTAAGTGATGCTGGTCCTATACTTATGGGACAGCTTAATTTCTATTTTTATAAATTCTCATTCTTGTTGTTGTTTGTTTTTCATTATTTTCTATGGAAACAATAAATAATAGTTGTGAGAACCTGATACAGTGACAATGTTTTAATTATTTTATTTTGTTTCTTGCAGACAAAGAAAAATATGGGTGGTCCTAAACTTATGTGACGCACCTTATTTCTTCAAGAGATTTGTTGTACCTCCCCTCTGTTCGAAAATATGGTATACATTTATGTACAATACAAAAGCAATGTTGAAGTGTATACAATATTTTCGGACAGAGAGAGTAATATTTTCAAAAAATTGTTTTCTCTAATATATTATTTAGAAAACGGCTCTAACTTCTTGCGTTTCTCATCATTTCCGATCGAATGACATATCACATGCCATATATTACTACTTTAAAACGTCACTGTTTTACTGTAACCGCTAAGCCAAAAACTCCGACCTCGTGTTTGCCTGGGACAGTTTGGCTGAAACTTCATAATAATGAAGATTTTGTCTAAAGGATCGGCAACTGAATTTCATTGCTTTACATACTTATATGCCATATAGGCAGATGGGCCCGTCGAGCTTCCACCTCCATATACCCAAACCAATCGAACCAAAGTAAATAGTGAAGTAGCACATGCCCACAGTAAGCTACGTACCAAATTATAAAATTCTACGTCGAAAACTGAAACAAGAAAATACGAAGGGGGCAGACAGACGGACATAGTAAAACCAATAAGTAGCTTCATTCTTCTGCTACTGAATAATATGGCTTGATGATGGAAATCTATTGTTAGGTTAGGTTAATTTAGGTTCAAACTTGTTTTCAAACAAGAAATTAACACCCCCCCCCCCCCCCACGCCACAAGGAAGGCGTAGACAAGCAGTGGAAGCCTACTTTTTTACCGCTTTTTCCGCACTATTTACCCTCATATTTATCTTTAATCGGAAAGTTTTTCTTTCGTTTCTCATCATTTCCGATCGAATGACATATCATATGCCATGTGCTACCACTGAATGATCGCTACCCCCATAACCGCTGAGACAAATTGGCCCAAACATCATAGCAATGTAGATCTTGCCTAAAGGATTCTGTATACCAAATTTCTCTCCTTTCCATACCTACAATATCCATACCTACAATGTATACCATATAGACAGATGGGCCCCTCTAACTTCTACCTACGTAATTCCGACCCCAGTGGGACGATCAAAATCAAACAAAATACTTAAATAATTGTGACATGAAGCATTGTCCATTACACTCCATTCACTTATTAATGTACGTGTTGTGTTCTATTTCTTGTCGTGCGAACAATAATGAGCAACATAATTAAACTCAACAAAGTTTATTCAACTCTTCGCCATCTCTCTCCTTCTCCCTATCTACTACGAACGTCAGACATTAAATTGAAACCAAAAAGTTCATCTTAATATGGCCATCTATAGATAAAACATGAAATTACTGTCACAATAATACATGATCTTAGCAAAGTCTTAAACTCGTAACTTCCTCGATGCTTCGAATCTTTAACAATGTATAGACTTTTGGGACACCAGGGCCAGCTGTTGAGCGCTCATTGAATCGCTGAAAAAACTATGTTGTAGGCTGGCGCTAGTATCGCATAAGTCTACTTTAGACACGTTCTGGAAGAGAATCCTAAGACCATACCTTCTATTGACTCTGCCTTTCGTAAGCTTCATTCCGAATTTTCACCTTCTACGTCAAAAATGTAGAAAATGTGAAGGGAACAGATGAACATGATAAAACCAATAAGTAGCTTCATTCTTCCTCTACCACGATCTATAGATATTCATGATCATCGAGCTTCGGCTATTTTCCATTGTTTCGAGGAGCTAAGAAAAACAGATCGCGCCAGGTGTCGCTCAGAACGCACTAAGGCCGACCGCAACCTGCATAGAGATTTTCAATGAAACTGAATATGAAAGTAAAATTTCTATCTGCCGATAGGGCGGCGCTACAGGCGCAGTTGGGCCGATTGTACATGCAGAGCCACTTTTCAATAAAGCTCGATGACCACGAATATCTACAGACCATGTCCTCTACTTAATAAAATTCCCAACCAAGAAGGTTTATAACAGGAGACGGCATGACGTCATAATCTTGAAGCCTATTGTTGAGGCGTCGGCCATATTGGAAGACCCCAAGCCTGTATAGATTAACTATTTCATAAATAGAAATTTCATAAATTTCTTGCCGTAAGAGACAGACAATTATGCCTTGTTGTTCAATTTTAGCGTATTAATGCAATATTTACACGTTGCTCATGTAGATAACAGCCATGCAGGGTCTACCAATATGGCGGATATGGCTTCAACTCAACAATGGCGCCTCCTTTGTATTAATCCTCCTACTTCCCAACATAGTAACTTCAACAATAGCTCTGCATCATCACAACTTATTATTGAATATAATGAACATCTCTGGCAATTTAAAACATCATTTGACCCTTGAAAGTAATGAAAAATCGAAATGAAGGTCGGGTCTATGTATAATTTTTTATTGTGTTATTGATGAATTTCATTTAAATGTCCATCGAAAAACGCCCTGATTTGTTACAATAAACTTATGAATAAAGCTATATTTGCTAGTCTTTCATAAGAAACTAATTACGTGTAATCATTATTTGATCAAATTATTCGAGTTTCACGAAACCTAATATTGAGCTATTTTCTGAGTAATTTGAGAAGAAATTCAAGCTCGATGGAAATTATGCCTATCATTTTTACCAAAGATCCTAATTAAGTTAATCACTAATCATCACGTATCCAATGTAGTACTGCTATACATTTGTGTTGCAATCTCTTTCTAGCACGAATGAAGAGAAAGACAAATCTAACAATTTAAATATTAATGTAAATGTTTTATTTCCTTTTCATAGTGGCTGAGAATTTAAATACAGGATGTGTCTATATTAAAATAGTTCCACATTAAATGGGATCTTTCTTGAGAATATACAAGGTAACAAAAATAGTGGGCTGGCTATAAGTAGTTGGTTTCTATACGCAAAAAGTAAGGAATAAAGTTTATATAAACATGTGTCCTAAAGCGATTCGTTGTGTGAAATTTACCTTTCAGAAAAATAAATGCTGTATTTTACTCCATACAGGAGAACCAAACCAAACACTGTTTAACGTTTTATTATCCGTTAGAAACCTTCCTCTTAAGTTAAAGATATCACTTTTGATAAGCGAATTTAAGACGAGAATGTCGGCGTCCTATTTCAAATGAGAATATAGAGAAGGTAGTAACTCTAAAATATAATTGGTTGTACCCTTCGCCAGTAAGTATCGCTTCCCATTATTTGAAATGAATGGCGAGTTTCTTCTAATATTAACAACTGCATATAAAGTGCAGAAATTATAATTTATCGTTTTAACGTGATTTTAATGACGGGTAGATATATTTTCTTAAATAAATAAATAAATAAATAAATAAATAAATATTAAAAGTATAAAAATTCGATCCAATTTAGTGAGACTAAGAGTATTCACAAAAGGACACAAAAAATATTGACACATTAATCCAAGCCGAATCAGCATCTAACAGCGAAAAACAAGTTCAACTTGAAAACAAGTCCAATTTGAAAACAAACTCAATTTGAAAACAAGTTACTTATTTGTTATAAAACCAGACTAGGCGATGTTTTTATTTATTTATAATTTATATATACCAGAAAAAAGAAGAATTTTCAGTAGCTATTTGATCAGGAGAAATTTTAATAAAAGTAAGTTATAATTACAAGATATAATGTTGATCAACATGAAGACAATTGTTTGCAAGATATCCTAACACTTCTCCCCAGTGCACTTACTTCGATTTATGAGCAAACGAATAATTGCAATTGACCGAGTTCAGCAAATAACGAAGAAAATCAAGACATTTAATTAATTTTAAGTAAACGCTATTAGCTGATCCTCTGAGCCTGGAATGCCGCTGCCCATTACTCGTTTTGATCCACATCTAGCCTGGACTGTTGTCTTTTTCCTTTAGGCTTATTCAATGAGAACGAAAAAAATATTTGAATTAAAGAACGTAGAGGGTAATTCGATTTGCTATAAAATATCATTTTAAAAAAGTCAGTCTCAACAACAATAATCATTATTATTCGTACCCAGGCTGTGGAATTTTCTTTCCTATTTTTCGTCATTAATTTGAACAGCTGAGGTTGGCGTATAATAAAAACCCTCACTGAACATTTTATGATTATTCTTTAATAATAATAATAATAATAATAATAATAATAATAATAATAATAATAATAATAATGTTGAAGGACATAAATTAGGTAATGCATTTTTTTTACAAGTATAACTTTTGAAAATATTAAAAAAATTAAAAAAAAACATATAAAAATTATCCATATGTTCGTAAAAAGCATTCATCGTGGATTTTCAACGTCATCTCCAAAATTTTATGGAGAAACTAGCAGTATCAAATTCCAACGTTTGCAACGACGCTTGACATAGATATCAAACATAGGTAAAAATATTCCAGCATAATTCCAAATGTATTAATAAAATTATTTCAAAGTTATATAAAGGGCAGATACAAAAATGACCCCCCCCCCTTTTATTTTCGTAACCGAAGCATATATGTCAATTTTGATGAATCCAATGTATGGGAAGTTGTGGTGACCTATCCCATAGTGCACTTTTCATCATCCCAAATTAGGACACATTCAAATTTCATCTTGAAAACCGTAACAGATACACGAAAAATTCCAACTGAAGACTTGTTCAGCATGGAATTCCGAACAAAACAAAAAAAATTTTTTTTCAAAATCCGATGAACGGATCACCGACGATCACAAGTTATCTCCCTAAGCACTTCACAAAGACATTTGAATGTTTAACATTCAAATCAAGAAATTACCAAAAATTACCATAAAAAAGGCATTCAGCTTACAGAAGACAGAACAATTCCAGGATGGCAAGCTATACTATACATGAAATGGTCAACATGATCTTCTATTTTGGACTGTGATCCATTCATTGGATTTTGGAAATTTCTTTTTGTTTTGTTCGGAATTCCATGGTGAATAAGTCTTCATTTGGAATTTTTCGTGCATCTTTTACGGTTTTTCCGATAGGATTTGAATGTTTCCTAATTTGCATATTTGGGTTGAGGAAAAGTGCACCATGGGATAGGTCACCCACAACTTCCTATTCATTGGATTCATCAAAATTGACATATCTGCTTCGGTTACGAAAATAAAAGGAGGGGCTCATTTTTGTATCTACCCTGTACAAGGTTTGCTCAAATGAAAAGTAGACATGATCTGGATATGTAATGCCTTTATTTGGATCTTAAAAGTAATCACCATGTTTATTGAGGCATTGGTCCATCGTTTACACAGCAGATCAGTTCACTTCGTTCCCTTCTGTCCGAATTGACACGTTTCCTTTGCATTATCTACTTGAGTGTCCCAAAGATGTGGTAATCATATGGTGACAAGTCTGGGCTGTAGGGCAGAATGTTCCAAGACTTCCCAGCGGAATTTCTGTTACAGCATGGTGGTTTCACGGGAGGCGTGGGGGTGCTTATGTTCAATGTGAGAGAAGACCTGGGCGTTTGTTTTAGATTGATTGCCGAATTTCGTGAGAGTACTGCAGTACTGTGCAGAATTGATGGTGCATTTATTTGACAGAAAATCAATCAGCATTGGTCCACGGTGATCGAAGAAAAAGGTTAACGTTATTTGTATAAACGTGGACGAACAGCTGAAGTCGTAATTTATGCATTCCCATGTCATACGTCTAGAAAAACTTGTAATTCTAGAAATTATGATATGTGACATTGGCCATAATTAACGTTAAAAATCAAAGTCCTTGCAAAAAAAACTTAAAAGAATATAATAAAATCGTGAACGTTTTCGAACAGTTCACCTGTTCTTCCTCAGACTGTTTTCAAAAAATTTATAATGTAACAAATGCACTATCATACCTTATGCCCTACAGCATTAGTTTATTTAATCTGTTGTTGTTAAGGGTTCATTTAAAAAAAATTGACATTTCACAGGAAAATCAATGAAAACGACTTTACATGTTGTTCCCTCCCGTTTCCTCCTTAGGTTTTATATCCTGTCATTCTATCGTTGCATTCTATCATTTTTATGCCATTACTTTTCAATTAAAATCAATTATAATAGTTGTTGCTATTGGAATATCACCTACAGCTCAGATGACTCAACTCTCATACTTAATACCCACTAACAACCAGAAGCATATGAAAGTGAGATCGTCCAGCCAGATAGAATGGAAGAGTTTCTTAACAATTATTGTCCATCTATTTGGAGTTTCAAGTCAGCCAATGAGCAGCAGTCGGCGTCGTTAATAGTGAAGAGTACAAAATACAGAGCAAATTTAATAGTTTCCAATTGTGAAATTGGTGATAATTATCTTAAACAGTTTGTGGTTTAAATCTCATCAGATATTAAATGGAATAAATGGGTAAGCGATACATAGGAAGTCAAGCAATAATTGATTATGCCCCTATTACGTTGTTTTAATTTTAGTGTGTCGGTACGCGTTAACACTTGACTCCCAACACAATTTCACGTTCGAGCCCCCCCTCTCTTAATCTTTCGAAATGAATCACGAAATTTAGTGTTCATTACGCTGTCTGATATCATTTCCACCCTTTTGCTTTTAGCGTCCTTTTCAATCTATGAAACGCAGGGCCAGGCAGAGGGGACTCGCCATGACACCCATTGCCATCCATCTTTCGGAGCGGTGATGAGAGAGAGAAGCGTCCGACTTGTCACCATCACTCAGCCGCCCACGGAATGGGAACGGCGCTTGGGTTCCCTCCGAGCCAGAAACCCGGTGGTTAGATTAGGGAATACCCATTAGCGCTCATTGACAACGGGCTGATTCAGCGGCTTCTCTTACCAGGGAAGTGGATCATCGCACCGAGACCCGGCAGAGGGGAGGAGAGGGGATTGGGAAGGGAGGTGGAATGACGCTCTGCCAGAATCTACGAGGCTGGAGAAGAACAACGCAACGTGAACGGAAAGAGAGAAAACGCTCTTCTTGCGCCTCTGGAGCTAATTGCTTGCAGAAACCTGTCCTACATTATTAAATGGCAGTGGGCGCAAGGAGGGCGTTGCTTCCTGATAACTCCACACCATCCGGGCGTCTAAAAGTGAAGTTCGTGTCGCCGTCGTCAATGATGACCTCAGAAAAACGTTCTCCACACGACGACGTTGACGCCGCCGCCGCCGCTGCCGCCATTGCTGCGGCTCGCGTTTCCCAATTACATTACGCCTGATTCTTTGTACTTACACAAGCACAAGCTTTCGAATGCTTTTTATTGTTACCGGCTTGGGAGTGCATACACCGTTTATGATCTTAACGGCCGTCATCATGCTTGCGAATGACGAGGGAGGAAAGGGGGATGAAGGATAAAAAAGGAAGAGAGAGAGAGAAAGAGAGAGAGAGCGAACCCCCACCCTGATATCATAAATGCTCGACTACGTCGCCCTCAGCGTCGTCATGGCAACCGGAGATTTGCCGTCTGAAAGACTCGACCTTATTTTTTTTCCTCTTTCTCCCTCTTCTCTTCCTCTCTTTTCACTAAAGAAACATTCCGTATTTATTTTGCAGGAGATTTTCAAATATTCCTCAAGCGAGCAAAACGTTTGCATGTATTATCCGAATCTCGAATGGTGTTTCTCCCCAGATAAGTTGGAATTTCCTCTACCCCTTCGTTTTTTCTTCTTCTTTTTCATCTTTGGTTATTTTCAAATTAATGATGTAGACCGAAGAGGGGAGGGTGAGGAAGAATACATAAAAGAAGATTAATGGGGAAAATAAATCGTAATATTTGGACGAAGGAAGATAATGTAATTAAATCAACATTAAAAGAAATATTCGCAAATTTAAATTCAAACTATGAAACGAGTGTGGTCGCGCGTTAATCCAAACTCCGCTAATCTTGACGGATCAATAGTAATCCAAATGCAGGACGATTACTTTTTCTGAGCACATAAGAATAATAATTTCCATTTCAAAACTGTAGCGAATTCTGTTTTTCTAATTTTTCTTTCTACTCTTTTGCAATGGAACTGTCTATGCTTAGTTATATAAACAGGGCATAACAAAAATAGTGGGCTGGCTATACGTAATCTGTTTGTACATTACAAAATTTTATAAAATAAAATATTATACACTGCTCGGGAACACATTTCTAAAACTCTGTTATCCGTCATTTCAAAGGCTTTTAAACAACAAAGTTTATAATATATGCAACTGCATTATCTCCAATTCCTCTTATCCCCTCACTCCCCCAAACAAAGAGTACCCCTCTCCAAAATAAAGTGTAATTCCTGTGTATTGGGGAATAATTCTTATTATTTTATAAACATTACTAATGCGTATGATTTCCAACAGCGCAGATCACAACATCTTCTTTGCATGCTCCGAATGAGCTTGCGGATGTTTTCTTGTGGTATTCCTTCCCGTTCTTCGATAAGAGCTGCTGTAGAGTCTGAAGTGGTGCTGGACGCTTCGATTGGATTTAGGTCAGGGCTCTATGGTAGCCACTCCATAACCGTGATTTTGCGTTCCTTAAGAAAGTCCATAGTTGTTCGTGCGGTACGAGGTCTAGCTTTAAGATGAATTCTGGACCAATACCAAATGAAGCAGTCACAAGAAGACACTCTAGAATGACATCAATGTAACGTTGGCTGTTAAAATTCTGAGGGATGATAACGAAATCCGTGCGGTTGTCAATACAGATTTCATCCCACACAATAACCGAGCCACATCCGAATCTATCGAATTCTTGCAACGTTGCAGAGCTATGCCGTTCGTTTGTGCGTCTGTACACACCTTTGGTCCATTCCAGTCGCTTCCTCAGTATTTATGCAGGCCTCTGGTGGTGGTGATAGTAGTAGTAGTGCGTTTTCGTAATGGAATATTGACCTGTTTCTTGGAACCGTTTCCAAAGTCGGTAGATGATATACGGGCTAACATGCAGCGTATTTGCCACCTGACGCATACAATGGCCTTCTGGAGTAATGTACAATCAAATCGTAAGATCTAGAGCCCTGAGTGGAATGATAGATTAACAAAAAACGAGAAGTAACAAGCTAAATTAACAAACTAAAAAAGGGAAATTAATTATCAGACATGACTTGATATCATACTTCCCCCATCCAGGAATTATTACTCTTATTTCTTTTTTTTTTTTGTTAATCGATCATTTCACTCAGGGATCTGGAACTTGCGGTTTGACTATAACTGCAGCAGACATTGAACATTTTACATGCTTTGTGTATTTTCAATCAGTGAAGAGATAATCTTTACATTATTCAGCAAAATCACAAGGTTTTGTTGAGATGAAGTGGGCTATTAAACACTTTGTTTTAGGTGATCCGTTGTTCGGATTTTGGTATTTTTTTTTTGTTTTCTTTGGATTTTATCTTGAACAAGTTTGTAATTGGAAACTTTATGATAACCTGAAACCAAGTCACCGATCATAGTAATTTTAGGAGGGAATATGGACAATCACCATCTGATTACAAAACCATGGTTGCATGGAGACGGGGAATGTGGACTCCCTTCCGCGAATAGGGCGACCACTCGTCAGTGAAGAGACTGTTCAGGCTGTCCAGGAAGCATTTCAAAGAAGCCCTTCCAAGTCTAAACGTCAAGGAAAGAAGTTTTGTAAAACGTGTATCCGGCCACATTGAAAAGAAGGATTACTGACACTATTGCTAGAGTTACACAAGAAATGTCGCAAATAACATGGCACGAATTTAAATATCGCTTAGACGTTCTGCAGGCGACTAAGGGAGCACATGTGGAAGTGTATCGACATTGTAAAAAATGCTCACGAGTTAGCATTTCTCGTAATAGTAACTTTGTAATAAAATTCTCTGATGTTGAAAAGACTTTTTGGTCACCAATGTAAAATATATATACGTCCTAAAATAATTATTTGAAGAATTATAGCCACGTGGCGTCATTCATGGAGGGCCTATTGTGTGGCCTTTTAGGCATGTGGACATTGGTTTATTTCACTCTTGTTCATGATATTGAGGATCTTCAACAAAGCGGAAGACGGACGCCAACAAATTAGGGATCCACCAGGAATTTTAGAGCGTGTGAGCAGTCCTGCGCCCAACGAGCTTAGCATGCTTTAACGCTCGTAGAGGTTATTTTGACCATTTGCTTGATTGTATGTATTGATTCCTCAGTTTTCATTGTTACTCGTTTAATGTTACTGGAAATAAATTATTGTTAATCTAGCGAGCTTTAACTCAGAAACGAATCACTTTAGGACATATCTTTATAACCACCCCACTAATATTGTTGCACCCTATATATTACAACGTTAAACAATTTTCTAAATATTTACAATTTACAACGTTTTTTTTTCTAAATATACAGGTATACAGGGAATACCCTTCCATTCACTTTAATCAAAGGATAGGCTAATAGAGTTAGGCGTTTCAAACTTTTTGTAATTACTTCCTCGTTATAGTTGCGCTAAAACGCACAATTTATTACTATACACATCCCCTTTATGCAATGCTATTTCCAGTGATGTGAGTAGTTAAACTACTTTGCTATAGTTAAAAAGTAATTAATAACTGCTCAGCAAAAAATAGTTTTAACTACATAATTTAACTACATTTTAAAAATAGTTAACTACAAATTACTTTTTTACTTACCAATTACTTATGAAATAGTAAAATCAAATTTCAGTAAAAATAAACCATTAAAGAATGACATAACTAAGTATCGAAAGGCTAACCTAGTCGCTATCACATAAACCATTGAAACATATTTCTAAAATTTTTGAATCGTTTTTTAAAACATTAAAACCTGTTCCAGTGAATCAAATTTGATAATCTTAGAATTTAATAATCGTCGTTACTTATTGTTTGATATATTATATGCCATATTAAAATTTCTAATGGTACCATAATGGTCTTTCAGAAGTTAAGAGAAGATCAAGTTACAGACGGACAGACAGACAGACAGACAGACAGATATGTTCTCCCACAGTAATAGCATAAGCATCTTTCGGTACTTAATAAAAGTTGGCATCTTGTAGAAAAAAAAAACGACCTTAAGTTTATTACATAAGTGGATAAGTAAAAACTAATTATAAAAGTAGTTAACTTTTTTGCAAAAGTTAAGCATGTAGTTATAATTACTTCATTAAAAAAGTAATTACAAAGTAGTTGTAATTACTAATTTTTTAAAATAGTTAATACGAGTTGTAGTTAAACTACCTTTAAAGTAATTAATGCCCATCACTGGCCATTTCTTCCCTAGTTTTTATTCTTATTGAAGATATAGAACTAATTCCAATTTCCAAGTTTTAGAGCGTCTAATTAGTCTAAATCAAGAAAGACAATATTTATTAGTCCAAATTACAAGAATACATTGTCATCTATCGCGCACATGGACGCTTTGCATTAAAAATTAGTCTTACAGAGAAGCTGCTTTCATTTGACAAAAGCAAAGTGGACGTCACAGATCTGAATAAAATTCATAAATATATACGCCAATTCTGACAAAAATAATACCGGGTTTACTAATAACACTAGTCAACACACATTTTGTAACTATGATCACACATAATGTTCTTAGTAGTAATTTGTATGTAGAATCCGAATCTGCTTTTAGATTTTTTCTATCACGTCACGTTTCCAAGTTATGCACTTCGAGACTTCTATGTTAAAGTAATGGATGTGAAGAGAAGCGTCTGCAATGTTAAACTATCCATATTTTGGGGCCGCAAGAAAATATATCAGGCCCCAAACACTGAATAATTTAAAAATGTTTCATTGAAGAAAAAAAAAAAATTTGTGCGTGCTAGAGAAATTTCAAAATTATATTCGTAATCAGGAGAAAAAATACTACCAAAAATCACCGACTTGCATTTGGTTACAAAGAAAATCTTTAATTTTGTTGGCCAGTGTAAATAAAGAAGTAATTATTGGTTGACAAAAAAACAGCTCTTCTGCAGTTCTTAATTCATGTGTGAATAAGCACGATTTGATGACAATTTTTTTTTTCGTATGGACTGATAAAGTATTGCTTTTGTCGATGAATTAACAAGGGGACCGCACGGACATGTAATCTCGGATTTGGTTGAAACTTTAGAAGTTCAGTCTACAACATTAATATACTCTTCTGTGTAAAAGGATTTGACTCAATGGCCTTTCGTTTCGGAAGAAAAAAAAATAAAATATTTTACGTTTATTATTGTAGTCCCAGATAAGCCAAGTGGGGGAAAAAGGTATACAACTTTTAACAGCGGTGGTGCAATGGTTACCGTCAGACTCTGCGGATTCACTGGTCCGGATTCGATTCCTGTAGTATCGAAATTTTTTTTAAAGTGTTTTTCATTTTTTTCCATTTTTTCTCATTTTTTTGTTTGCACTTTCCATAATAACATTCACATATTGTATAATATTGTCAATATTGAAAAATTTTGTACAATATTTTCACGGATGGTCATTGGCGATCCGTGATTTGGCGGTGACGATTGCCCATAAAACGTCGATAGTGCGAATAGATCTTTATATTCTCATTTTTATTTCACACGCCACGACAATGACCGTCCGTGAAAACATTGTACAACGCATTTTGCATTTTTATGATCTGTGACATTTCTTATGTCTGTGAATGTTATTATACAAACCAAGTGAACGTGCAAACAAATAATGATGACGAAAAACACAAAAAAATGGGAAAAAAATTTCAATACTACAGGAATCGAATTCGGACCAGTAACTGCACAGAACTTGATGTTAACCACTGCGCTACCATTGTTAAGTTGTATACCTTTCTTCCTATTTGGCTTATCTGGCACTACAATAATAAACGTAAAATAATAATTTTTTTCTCCGAAATGAACGGCCATTGAATCAAATCCTTTCACACAGAAGGTATGTTAATGTTGTAGATTGACCTCCTAAAATTTCAACCATATCCGTGATTACATGTCCGTGCGGTCCTCTTGTAAGACTAATTGACAGTTGAAATTAAATGTTTATCTTCAATAGGAGAAAAGTTATGGATGAAATGATTTTTCATAAAGGGAAAGAAGATAATAGTATAGCGAATTTTATCGCACTTAAAATAAAGACCTAAATATAACGAGTTCGAAACACCTAATTATATTATTCATTGAATAAAATGAAAGAAAGGACACTTCTGGACAACCTGTATATTCAACAAAAGGTAGTTTAATTTCGTAATATATACGGTACTCCCTCTATATAATGGAACTCTACATAACGCCAAATTTATAACAGCAAGTACATATAATGGAGTTTTTTTTTACCAGAAAATAAAAACTCCAGACATGAATGAGTCTGCAATTTTTATTTTCCGGAAAAAAACTTCATTATATGGACTTGCAGTTATAAATTTGGCGTTATGTAGAGTTCCGTTATATAGAGGGAGCACTGTACATACATTATATTGTATAGATAATTCAGTTATACAGGAGTAATAAGATAATGATTTAGAAAAATAAAATTCAGAAATTCAAAAACTGTTACTCTTGTGTGCTCTTTTGGAAGGGTATTTTCTGGACATCCTTTATAAACACATACCTATATGTTTATTCTATATAACTTTTTATTGAGAACTTCAAAAAATGTAAGTAATAAATCAATTAAAAGATCACGGATTGTAAGATATCTCAAAAGTTAACTTGGATATCAATATTTAACCCAATGCTATTTACTACTTAGCATTGTTATCATATATGAAAAAGTTTTATATAAATATTATTTCATTTATTTTATTTATATGAAAATGTTTTACTTTATATTTCAAAAATATGTTAGTTCAAAGCTTTTTTCAAAGTTACACAATGTCTCTTAACGTATTCAGCTTATAGAATAAATTCAGATTATTCAAAACTTCGGTGTTTTAATTATGTTTACGAGGTTTTGAATTTTAAAATATTAAAGACAAAATACTCCTTCCAATTTTATGATATTTTCCCAATTACCATTTCTCTTAAAAGTAAAATTAAAATTTCAAATATCTGATCCTCAAACTAAAAGCTTACATTAAAATCTCCACAAATTACAATCCATTTCCTTGATGTAATCTATATAATATACGAAAATGAATGATGAAGATTATTTTTATACCAGTATTTGAAGCTAAGTCATTATACGATTTTCAGGTAAAACATTAATAGTATAATAACCGAGAACACTCGACAGGAGCAATTACAGTTAATTGAATATATCTCAAAAGACAATTTAAATTGATAATCTCACTGCTTCCCCTACTTCAGTTAACCCGAAATGACATTGCACTGCTCCTATATAGTTACATAAGCTACAAAATCCTGTTCGATAATAAGCTGCGCGTTTTCAATTACCTATTTCCATCCATAATAAATGAAAGTAAAACTTTTTCCGAAAACTCGAGGCAACATTATTACTTAACATTATAACACAATGCGAGTGGGGGCAGAGAGAGTGGGGAAATAAAACCGTGTTCCCATCGATTGATCGGAGATCCCCCTCGTTGTAAAATATAATCCCCACGAAAGCTAGTGAAATGAGCACGAACAAAAGGCAGTTGGTTGTCTCATCTTATGACGTCAGCCCGTTGTAGGGGGCCGACCTATCTGTCCACGAGAGACTTCAAATCCCTTATCATTTATCATCACTCGAGGGCTGCCATTCAGAGAAAGTCACCCTAGTCGCACGGAAATTAATGCACTCCTTGCCTAGAGTGATTGCCGGGCTTCTGGAGCATCACGGGAAGGGATATCGCCCACCACCCGCAGACGCACCATTACGTCATCCCTTCGTCTCGTGGGATTGCGAGACGGGTAAAAGAGGGGGGGAAATGTGACATGAAAACATCCAGAAGGAAGTAAGAAAATTTATAACTATGTCGACCGACCTTGCGCAGAACAAACATCTAGGATCAAAATAAAAACAAACAATCCAGTTAATAGAGCTGAATAAATAGATTGACGTAGACAGTTGGGAGAAAAGCAATTAAATCCACCATTTTCTGGAATATTTTTTGGCATTTCTGGACTACGAGTTTGTTATTTAGATTTTTCAATACCGTAAAAAATTCAGAATAATACTTTAAAAAAAATTCAGGACAAGTTGTAAAGCTTGACATTGGTTTATGAATTATAATAGTAAACAACCCAATGTCTATTATCTAAGTAGATTTTTTTTCATATCATGCACTATATAAATTTATTCTAGAATTTAATTAGCCTATATTAGCCTATACTTATAACTTTTTCGTAATAAAAATTGAGGAATGTACAATTATATTATCGTTATGGTATTTTCATTCTATGTAATGAGAAATCAATCCAGGTAGACAAACTAAAACAACCTACATTGTTTTGCTATTATTATTTAAAGGAATGACCCATCTTGAATTTAGACCTAACACAAACCTATGACATTCAGGGCGGAAACGAAATTATAGGTCTGGCATAGGTTTTAAAATTGTGGATTTCTGTACTAGCTATCTGCATGCGTGAGCATTATGCACGGTTTTCTTGAAATAGATGTTCACAAAATTATAACATATGATACATTATTGTGTTTTTATTAATTTCCCTGGAAACAACGATCAAGTTATCGAAGACCAAAGAATATTTTCTGCCAGGAAAATGATAGCTCTGTTTTTACGTTTTCATCAAAAGATGAAACGAAGCTGATTTTTTATACTAAAATCCGTAAGTCTCACATCAAATTCAGTCAAAAAGCTCTTTCTGCAAAAACAAAAAGCAAGCAAAAAAGTATTGCTTATAAACAAGGATCACAATGTTGAATATTTTATTATTGCTTCCATACAGCTTGAACGTTTATATGACACTTAATTATTAAGAATTAAGATAACTTATTAAGAACGTTTAAAGATACTTTCGTTGATTCGTGATTAATAATATCGTTATACACCGAAATCCATTCTAAAATACAACCAAGCAATATTTAGTGTTCTGCAGGGAAGTTGCCATTCAGGCGGTCAATTCCAATAATTTATTATTAATAGTTCTTTGTTGCTTTCAATTTATTATAGTTAAGAAATTATTATCATTATTATTTTTAAAGACCATATTTGGATTAAGTCCGGAAGCCAAGTTCCAGAAATGGGCTGAAAGGGAAAAGGTTGTATGTCAGTGGAAGTATTAATCTCCGAGTCTAGGAAGTTCCGCAATATAAAAATGAGCTTAAGATAGTGGCTATCATTAGGGCTTTATATACGTGTGGGTGTATATTCTATAACATCACGCTTTTGTGTAGGAGTGCAGAATAACCCCAATAATAATGTGTACTCTGCTGGGTCCCTGCAAGCGCTTTATTTAGTGACTTTGTCTGTGTTTGTACTTGGTAATGGAAATATCAATTATGTATACCACATTATTTTCTATATCTACGCTGTGATCTCTGATCTTCATGATGAGTATTCTTATGATAATACTGAAGCTTTACTCCTGAACGCGCTCATTTCTCTAGGGTGGCTACAGTAAAATGTAATGGCTCTTCGATGTATTTAAGTAGCTTTTATAATTTATATGTTACTTTTATTTGTTTATGAACGATTGCAATGACTTATTAGTCTAATAAATGTGCGGAAATTTTTATATGCACAGAGTTTATGCGCATCGATCTCTGAAATAGTGTCTGGGGTGAATTTGTTATTGTTTTCATGTTTTTTTTGTAATTGACTGTTAATCCAAAATTGAATTATTTACGTTTTTAAGATTGCTATATATATACTGAACTTAAAGTTGGGATATATGTAGTTAAAATATTAAATCGTAATTCAAAATCATCAAATTTAATGGGACGAGTCTCTACGAGCCTTTCTAACAATAATGACATTGATGAACACTAACGAAACAGTGGATAATGCTAGAACAAATAGAGGGTTGTAGAAACCACTAATTCACAAAATATTTGCTCTTATTGCTCGTATTTACATTTCGGCGAGTGTGTATAGGGTGTTGCATATAACTACAGGGCAGTATAACGGGAAGCCTACCCGCTCGATTGCAGGGGCCGGCTCGGTCGATTGGCAGAATGGAGGGAGATGAAGGTGGCCTGCAGCAACCAGCAATTTCCACAGTCGAAGAGGGGGGGGGGTGTGAACGTTAAAACTCATGTTTTTGATAAAATTGCCCAATTATCATTTAATGTCGAGCCGGCCCCTGCAATCGTGCGGGCAGGCTTCCCGTTATATTGCCCTTGTAGTTATCTGCAACACCCTATACATAGTATACACCCTGTATTACTACAGCCATTTTTTCCCCGGTGTAATAAAATTTCCGTTAGAATTCTCTTCCCCATGCTCTGCATAGCCTATACACAAAGTTTCATCACTATCCGTGTAATAACGCGGTCTACAGCCCGCGTAGAAGTGGGAAACCTTATTTATAACCACCTGGTATTTCGATAGTGGCCAGCTAATAATATTTCCGACTGGCGCCAAGAAGTTTGATCGTTGTCTGAGAAGACGAATTTCATTTCATTTTTCGTCTCGTGGTCTTGAAATATTCATTATTTAAATATCTCTGTTGTTAGCATTCTATTTTATCTAATACGATCATGTAATTTTTAGTTTTTTTCATTAAAATTATAATTTGACATCAAACTTTTGTTCTTTTGCCATTAATTTTGCATACAACAAATATTATTACAAGAAACTTCTTTTAAAATAATAAAGTACATTGTAAAGATCCTGCACGTATGATTGGCGGAGAAATTACTTTCTCAAACATCTAGACGGCAGAGGGTGTTGGTGATGTTTATTAGATAAGATTAACTTCTCTGGCCAGTCTTGGGCTTTATTATCAATTTGCGTAGCATCCATGTTTTTTTAATTCTTGGTTTTATTGTTTCTACTCTTCCCGTCTGCAAAGTAATTGCTATTAATAATGCCATTGTAGCGCATGTACTGAGATCCCTTGTTAATTTCTCTGGAGTTAAATAATTTGTTTTATATCTACTTTTCAGTATTTATGGTTTCCGGAAAAACAAAGACGGCGCACACACACACACACACACACACACACACACACACACACACACACACAAAATAAGAATATTTTTTAATGAGGCGCACAAACGAATTTTTTTTCTCGTTTAAGCAGTAAGTTTCTCTTCACTATTTACTGATGAAATAAAAGCAGACCAAGTAAGTAAATACAATTAACCTAACCTAACTTAATTTTTTTTTAGTGTTTTGACCAAATACCTAAAAAAAATCCCTTACCTTACTAATGGCTAGGGACATAAGTTAGAAAATGAAAAACTATATATAATAAAGGAATGAGTTCTTGGTAACATAAATGAGATCTTTGGCGAACTGTTCGATACTCGTATCGAAAGGAATTATTCTATTTATCTTCAACGAAAACGCAATGCCAAATTCGCAGACGGCCTTACATGATAGTCATTTCAAAGAAAATATTCATTATTTTTAAATGGGTAAAAGACATCGTTTGACAAGTTCATAATTAGTTTATACGTGAATTTTCAGTAGAATTATCGCTACTTGCTATGGGGAATACCATCATTTGACGCAAACGATGAAAGCTTTTAAATCACGTATTCAAATTTGGTGCATTAGATTTTTAGAAGCTTAGGGGCCTATTAATTTAGAACAAGCAAGGATTTTAAACTACAATTATTTTCTCCTCATTTCTCCTGATATTTGGGAAACTCTTCCTTGCGATTAGAAATCGCTAAATAATAAAAGCAAAAATAGCACCAGAGGATTCAGGGATTATCAGAAGTTTTGCGTACGATTTTAAATGTAAAATTTTATAAAAATTTAATGTAAATATATAATTATTGGTCCTTCAGAGTGGAGGTAATGTTCCTATCTGCCAATGAGGTGGTGTTATTCAATTAACATTAGCAATCATATTTTGCCATAATAAATAAATCAACGAATAGGAGCTTGGGAAATGTGTATTCCCAGGTTCCATAGGAAGCTGTCATTTGTTCTCTTCTGCTGTCGAAACGAGTCATCAGAAGCTGCATCACTGTTCATGTGATGGACAACTTACGGCATAATGATAAATATGATGACTTTTACTTTAAAATGGAAAAGTTAGTCGAACCTGAAAGCATTGAAGCTGCATCACGAAATTCGGTATGAATGAAAGCCGCATATATACAATAGACTCTCGATTAACCGGGATGGTCGGGAAATGCCTCGTCCCGGATAAGCGAATATCCCGGATAATCGAATTCATTCAAATTTTGATGGAAAATTTTGCTAAAAATGATAGAAAATGTGAAATTATTAGAACATAGGAATATAAATTTTAATGTTACAGTATTTAGTTTTACAGTTAGTACGCACAATACAAAAAAAAAAAAAAAATACATGTAGCAAAAAAATAAAGTACAGTAGTTTTGTGATAAATGAAATGATAGAGCCTTCCCGGATAATCCACAACCCGGATAATCCGATCCTGATTAATCGAGTCTACTGTCTATGACTATAATAAGATTTCATGCAAACTGTAATGTTATGTTTACATAAATTCTCTCCAAATTCTTCAATTCGATTTAAATCCATCAGACGCGTTTTACAGGAAAATATCAATATTTATGGAAAGTACGTAATCCAAGTGGATTATTAATTGTGAATTTACATCATTATAAAAAGATTTTTTTGTGAAGTTTATAAGGATGATGCATAAAGAAATAATTAATAAACGATGAAAGATGCAGTCACAACATAAGAGCCATGTCCCTAAGAGATCTCGCTGCATTCTCCGCAGCGCCCTCTTCGATCGCAAGCGTGACACTTTTCGCTAAATGTTCCGGAAATGGTTTCTTTCCTCGTCCACATTTATCGCCTAAACGTCCCGATTCTTCAAATATCAGTATCGTTTTCCGCAAACCATTTGCTGTAAGTGACTCTCTTATATCCTTCAAACGCGGATATACAACTGGTGCGCATTTATTATTCTGATAAAACACTTTGCAAGCAACGCTCGCCCATTCACAGAAAGAGGGATCGTTCAAGTTAACCTACAGTATAGCGTTGAAACCCACGAATTTCTCTTTAAATCGTGCTTCAATTTGCATATCGCGAATTTAGACGATTGTAATTGGTACAGGTTTTCTGATGAAATCTCATTTTTCAAAATATATGGCATTTTTTTCCATTTGTTAATTAAGATTATAAACACAAATTAATGTTAAACATATTTGCTAGACAACTATTCTTGGACCTATACGTTTAGGATGAGTTCTCTTCTCATTTGAGGTTCCAGGGTTGACAGGCTCTCTGATCAACCTATCCGTATTGTATAGGCGAATTTGATTTACACCACTAATAATTGCCACAGCTTGTTTTTTAGTTCAGTACCTTATAAGATAACAACATAGGAAAAGACAAAATAAAAACTTAAAAATGTGAGCATTTTTGATACACTCTTTCTGACTCTAGTGGTTCAATGTTTTTGAGGGAATATTTTTAAAGACGTTGGATTTACTCCTAAGAATATATTGTCTTGTCAATGCAATTGGGCAACAACTCAAAATTTTTTTAAATATGATGAACATTTAAAAAAAATTGGTTAAAATAAAACTTTTAATTAGATCTTAAATATTACTATCCATTAAAATCAGTGTTCTTGAAAAAATGAATTTGAATGAATTAAAAACGATCCATTAAATATGTATCTCAAAAATATCAATTCTATCAGTTTTTACACTATTGTACTATATAAATATATTTTTAATATTTTTTTATTGTTAAGGGAACTCGGTGAATAATACCTGCTAAAACAGCAAATACTATGTCCTAATGAAAATACACTATGCAATAACATTGTATCATCAATTGATGAGCTGGCTAGAATAATTTCAGTTAATCCTCCTAATCTGTAATAATTAATGGAATTATTTTACTCAAATAAAAAAAAACTTGAATAACCGAAAAAAAAAGAAAAAATTTCTGACTCATAAAGTTGTGTCGTCATAAAAAAATAAAGTTCATAATCCAAAACGATGAGCCGTTCTTTAATTAGTTTCAAGCCATATGTCACGAATAAAATTTAGTCCTCCTTGATAAATCCTGATAAAAAGCCGTGCGAACAAATCCTGATGATCCGAACAAATGTCGGAAAATTTTCATCGAGGAGGACTAAATTTTATTGGAAACATTTGCTTAAAACCAACTAGAAGAATGACCCTTCGTTTTATACTTTGTAATTATGAAGTTTATTTTTTCATGACGACACAAAAAAAAATTTTTTTTATGTGTGAGAAAATTAAAAAATTTTTTTTTCGGTTATTCAAATTTTTCCATGTTGAGGAATATAAATTACATTAATTGTTACAAGTAGTTATTTAGCAAAACTTAATGTTTTTTAAATAATCCTTCTATAGAAAATAAGACAATTCCTAATACCTTGTTTATAGTTCCAGCTAGTAGGACAATGAGAATTTCATGGAGTGTTAGGTTATTTATATGGGCTATGGTTTTCAGTAACAACTTAAGCTGAAATTCATAAACTCCCTTTACAGTCTAAACCCGATTAATACTTATAAAACAATAAACAATGTTGAATTAAACCAGAGCAAATTTTAAAATAGGTGACTCTAATTAAAACATTTATCTTTTTAAACTGAACGCCTCCAATTAAGGTTTAAAAAATATAAAGATTGTAATGCAATGGAGCCGTACAGAAGTGCGCACCGATTATAGCAAAATCTAAATTCGATATTTCAACAGCATTCTGCGTTTAAAACTCGTTCCTTGGTACACAGAATGTTATAAATATAAGAATTACGTTTTACAGAAAAAATAAAAATGTAATGTTGAAAGTACATTATCATTAATCATTATATCATTGTAAATTCAAATGGGCTTAAACCCATTTTAATCTCTTCAAAAAAAGACAAAGGAGAAAATAAAAAAATATAATAACACCGTAAATTACAACGTCAACGAATAGAAAGAAAAAGATTTTTAAAATACTGACAGTCCCACGAGTTAAAAATAGCAGAGGTAACGGAGAAAAAAAAAGAAACAGAAGATTGGAGAATGTAAGTTTTAATACCACAGGGAATAAAGGCTTCACCATCGATGCTGACATGGAATAAATTTTCCCAACAAATGTTGCCCTTCACACAGGGTTGGTGAGCGACTAGCACGCACAACCGACCGAAATCATCGCGCTTTTGTCTTCACAAAAGAGAACGAGAGTAGGGATGGATAGATAGAATAGATTGAAGAGGGAAGAAGAGAAAGATAGAGAGATAGTAAAAGAAAGAGAGAAAGAGACGTCCACCCATAGCAAAGAAGCCCCAGTTGCCGTTTTTGCAACAGGGTCAACGTCTCCGGTGACAGTCACAGGTAACTCGACTCGAAACCTTATAACCGTAATGGAATTGTGGGATCATCGAAAAGAGATCACACGCCTCATAAAGCAAATGCTAACGCCTCTTGTAATCGTCTCCTACATGCATTTGTGGGTCGCCAGCTCATGGATAATGAATTAATTTCAATTTACTAATTTCGTTTTTATTTTTTTGGAGGGAAAGAATAGCACGGCAATTTTCATTTGCAGTTGTTTTACACACACTCAGAACTTTGTGTAATCAGATTTAATAGAAATTTTTGAAAAGAGAAAGTTTCGCTGAAAAAACTTCAGTCGATTACATTTATTGATTATATCTTTTCTAATTAGACACTAGAATGGGTCTTGTTGAAAAAATATATTCAGATTTAGGTAAACGTGTAATTAATTTCGTGAGAAAAAATCGTGAATTAAAAAAAACAGATAATTAAGTATTCACCGAAACTATTCGTATTAAGATTTTTTTAATTATAAGAAAAAATAAAAGAAATGGAGAGAAAATTATTTTTTGCTAGGTGATATTTTTTCTTAAATATTGTTAAATTTTTCCTACGATATTTTAGTTACGTTTCGGAAGAAACTAATTTGTTCGCTTTACATGTAAGATAAATAGAATCCATACAAATATTTCAAAACTTGGAAGAAAGGAATATTTTTAAATAAACATTGGAGATATCGAATGGCACGCTCGGAAAAGAGAGAAAACATTAAAAGAGACCAGATTTTCACCTGGTTTTAATTTAGCATCTCTAGTTTTGGAGTACTCTTTACTCTAACCTTCAAATATGGAAAATAGCTTTAGGTAAAATGCGAATTCTGTATAACTCTTGTTCTACCAGTTAAATATTTATAAAACGACGGATATTTGTAAAAGAATTTTCAGCTTGCTTGCGTAAAGAATTTCATATTTTGCATGTTTCTCTAAAACAAAAGCAAAATTCTGTTCCGTAATTACTCTAATATCAGGTCGTTGCATATCAAATGTCGGCTTTCGAGGTGGGTTCCGCGCTTCAGCACGGTTTCCACGTTTAGTAGCAAGTACCCATAACAAAGTGGTACATTCCCAGAGATAAACCTATCAGCAACCAGCTCTTTGAAATTTGCATGTCTGCGATGATATTTAATAGCGTTTGTACCCAAGCAAAGATAGACATGACTTCATACGAATTACGTGTGCTAATGCATTACGTGTTCAGGTTGAATCACACAGCATCCAACGCCTCTCGAAATATCAATAAGGTATTCGGTGTAGGCACCATAATCGAACGTCCTGTCCAACGTTGGTTCCGACAATTCCGGGCGGGAGTGACGGACCTGGCAAATGAGCCACGCGGCAGACCGCCCAACGTGTTGAATGACGCTGATCTGAAGCGATCTGTGGAAGAGGACCCGTCAAAAACTGTTCGGTACTTTGCAGGGGATCATGCTGTATCAGTGTCGACTGTCAGTAGAACCATAAGACCATCGGCAAGGTGAAAAAGTAGGACAAATGGGTCCCACATGAACAGTTTGGTGGAACATCCTTGGTGTAGTGCATTACAGCTTCCTGCAGCAGGGGGAGACGATCGCTGCTGCGACCTACTATCGTGAACTGCATCGTATGCACACAAAACTGTGTCAGCAACAACCTGCACTTGTGCATCGCAAAAGCGTCCTTCTGCTGCATGAAATGCGCGTCCGCACGTTGCACGAACGACCGTGCAGTCGCTATAGGCTCTGTGCTACGAGGTGCTTCCACACCCCCGTACTCTCCGGACCTCTCCCCTACCGACTACCATCTTTTCCAGAGCCTGGACAATTTTCTCCGGAGGAAAACTTTCCTAACCCAAGCATACGCCAAAAACGCATTCCGGGAGTTTATTGAGTCCCGTGACCATGGATTCTATCGGAGAGGGCTCGAGAAGCTGCCAAATCGTTGGCAACAATGTTTGGATTGCATTGGGGGTTATTTCGAATAGCACGTGTGAAGGTGTCCTTTCTAGAAGGCCATTAAAGATGACCTCTGCAATCCGACATTTGATATGCAACGACCTGATATTTATATTATTTTTATTGCTTGATTTTCAGCGAGACGACACTCAAACAGGAAATCGTGAATTAGAAAATATACGGTATAACATCTATTTAAGAAATTAAACCCTATAAAATTTTATTTCTATTAATATGAAATAAGAAATTTCAATTCTTCTTCTTTGTATTGATTATTAATTTTACTTATACATTAGCGGAAATGTAAACCAATACTTCACGAATGCTTTTCTTAAATGGTACCAAATTTGGTATTTACAGAGTTATTCAAACAGATGGAGTAAATTTCAAATATTTATTTCACTCTGTAAAACACAGAAACATATCTGTACATCACTGATTAGAGGAAGGTTCAAAGTTTAAAAAGCCCATCTAGAAGTTTCATTCAAGGCCTCACAGCAGCGGTTTTTCCGTTTATAGGAGAATGGCGAAGTCGTTGTGTGTGCTGCAGTTTGTGCAGTGTGAATCCAGTGTTCAATTCTGTGATTTCCGTCGAAGGTTCAATAAACAGCTTCCTCGTCATAAGCAAGTATAAGAATGGCATAAGAGGTTCGTACAAAATTCGTGCGAGGACCAACCAGTACTTTTCTGTTTGTATATGCAACCATCTGCCACGAAGTTTTTATGTCACTCGTAAATTTTGCTAACCTAACCTAACTCTTGTGGCGTCGCCAAGTTACTATAAAGAAGAAACAGCATTGCTGTGTGGCATTAAAGGAGAGTTTTTAAAACTTTGATCCTTTCTCTATTTCATTATGTGCAGAATGTGTTTCTATCTTTTACAATCTGTTTGAAATAAATATTTGATATCTGCTCCATATTTTTGAATAATCAATATTAGCTAACATCAAATGACTAAAATATTCTGCTTGTTTGTTTAAATGATTGTAAATAAGAGAAAGTTCGCCAACGTTGATTGAGTTCGAAGAATTGAAGGCTTGAAGTGGAACAAGTGTTTATAGTCATTGAAGTTTATGGTTGAAATTGGAGAGATATCTTGAAAAAAGAGTGTTGATGCCTTGTGGAATGAAGAAAGAACTGATGTAAGTTGAAAATTGAAGCAAGCACCTTCTCCAAGATTATCTCTCCACTTTCAAGTATAAACTTCAATGACCATAAACACTTGTTCCACTTCAAGCAAACTTTACTCAACACTGGTGAACTTCATCTTATTTATTTTATTTAATTATATTATTTAACTGCGTACAAGGAGTTTACAATCATTTAAATAACCAAACATTATTCTACTTCAATTAAAAATAGTCCTTGATTTCAAACAGTTATAAAATCAAAACTTATTGGAATATTTTTACACATTGTTGGCTAAAGTTGCTTCAGTTCATAAAGTTTCATACGGTATTGGTTGGTATCATACACCAAGATGTGCGCCCCTCCAGTTGCTCGGCAAACATCGATGCAATGATCGGACTAGACTCTCGGCAGCATACAGTCCTGGGAAAAATGATAGGAACTTTTGTGTTTTCAACATAACATTTTTAATAATGAATTTATTTCAACGAAACTTCACACACCTGTGCCCACACTGCATTGACACCACTGGTTTCAATTCAGTCAAAATATTTAAAAAATTAGTTGAGCCACAACCAATTTTTGAAAAAAAGGGTGGAAAAAATGATAGGAACTAAATGAATAATCTGCCCCCCCCCCCCCAAACTGGGAATGTGAGACCTTCTCACCATTGCATATTAATGAAATTCTGAACAAGAAGACATATCTCTGATAAAAAAAAACTTGTTCACTAAGTATCTTCAAAATGGGACGTGGTAAACAACTTACCCATTATGAGAGAGGAAAAATCATGGCATATAGAGAAGAAGGCATGTCAAAAGCAGAAATTTCTCGTTTGATTGGAAGGTCCAAGTAAGTAATTTCATCTTTCCTAAAAAATCCAGAATCATATGGTACAAAGAAAACGACAGGAAGGCCTAAAGCACTTAGTGATAGAGACCACCGTCGAATTCTTCGCATGGCAAGCAACAGGCAAATTTCTGCCAACTCCATCTAACAGGCGATTGGAACACAGGCTCATCGAAGAACTATTAATAACTATCTCAACCAATGTCCTCATCTCCAACGCCAAAAAAAGAAACAGAAACCACCTCTTACCAACCAGCACAAAGTCGATCGTCTTCAGCTAGCCAAACAACATCAAACCTGGACTTCCGAATGGAACTCAGTCATCTTTAGTGATGAAAAAAAGTTCAACCTCGATGGCCCCGATGGTTGGAACTACTATTGGCACGATTTACAAAAGGAACCAAAGCACTTTTCGAAGCGCATCCAGGGTGGCGGTTCAGTTATGGTTTGGGGGGGGCATTCAGTGCCAGTGGAAAGGTGGAGTTAGTGTTTGTAGATGGCCGCATGAACAGCGTCAAGTACCAAGAAATGCTTCAGAGGTATCTTATCCCATTTGGACCAATCATCGGAGGCCAAGATTGGATATTTCAGCAGGACAACGCCCCATGTCACGTTTCCAAATCGACTATTGAGTGGTTCAAGACCAAAAACATCAGGGTTATGAAATGGTCTGCGAGAAGTCCAGACCTTAACCCCATCGAAAATCTCTGGGGAATCATGGTTCGGGCCGTTTATAAGAACGGGCGGCAGTTTGAGAATGTCCAGAGTCTCAAACAGGCTGTTCTTGAGGCTTGGGAAGAAATTTCGTGCAGAACTCTTGAAAAACTAATAGAATCTATGAAGGACCGTGTGTTTCATGTGATCAACAAAAATGGTGGATTTACAAAGTATTAAATACGAGCAATCTCATGATAACTGAATGTGTTCCTATCATTTTTCCACCCTTTCTTTCAAAAATTGGTTGTGGCTCAACTAATTTTTTAAATATTTTGACTGAATTGAAACCAGTGGTGTCAGTGCAGTGTGGGCACAGGTGTGTAAAGTTTCGTTGAAATAAATTCATTAATAAAAATGTTATGTTGAAAACACAAAAGTTCCTATCATTTTTTCCAGGACTGTATATGGAGTGATCGAGTTTACATCGATGCGTTTCTACAGATCATCCAGGATTGCGGGTAATCGAGGGTACATACACTTTGTCCTTCACGTACCCCCCCCCCCCCAAAGTCAAAAATCTTAGGTCCGGTGATCCCTTAAAAATAAGTCCTTTTGTCCAGGAACGCATCTGCAGGAATGCATCACTCGATCACTTCAGACATGCACCAGAGAGTATGGTGGTCTGAGCTAGATTGTCCCATCGATATTTGCCGACATCAAATGTGTATGATACCACCAATACCACATGAAACTTTACGAGCTGAAGCCACTTTAGCCAAGAATGTGTAAAAATATTCCAATAATTTTGATTTTATAACTGAAATCAAGGACTATTTTTTGAGGTTTTCCTATATATATTGTTTTAAAAAAAATTTCAGCATATGTGAGAAGTGTTTTTGTTTTTCTTTTTCTTTTTTGTTTCATTTTTACTAAAAATTATTAGTCATTCTTCCATTAATTAGAGGTTTCATATACAAGCAACCAAGCAGAAGCCTTAGAATAGTTTCAGTTTCTTTTTCAAGCGGGTGGATACCAGCTTGACCATGCGCGCTTCGTTTTATAGTTCATACATAGTTGGACCAAATTTTAGTATAAATTAACCAGTACTGCACATTAGAAGATTTCTTATCATTTCAAATCGACTTTGTGTTTTCAATCATCACATGGTTTTAGGTTGCAAATATAAAAATAATGAATCGACGAATAGATATTACATTTCAATTAAAGGGAAAAAAGAAAAAAAAAGTGTCAACGCTATCTGTGTCAGCGCAATAAAAAATATGCAACCTAACCTAATCTAAACTCATCCCTACATTGTTTTCTTCGAACATGTTGACAATGTGCCAATAAATGCCAAATTTTTTTCCGATCAAATGGATTTTGTGTCTCCTGATTCTTTACACTGTAAGTAACCACAGCCTCAGAGGTTTTTTCTATTTATTTAGAAATGATGATATTGCTTAATATGTTTATGTTGCTTTTGGATTTTAATTCCAGGTCCTCTATCACAAGTCTCATAACGTTTTTTCGTTCACTTACAAAAAACCTAAAACTTATATGGTTCCTTATTCCATCAAATAAATTTGATAACTTAAAGTTAACTGTCATAGAATCCATAAAGTCACTATTGCAGGTTATCGGTGTTGTGCTTAAAATGATGACAATTATTTATTCAAAGCTTTAGTTTAATATTTCAGGTAGTATCAACAATATATGGCTAGATGACATGTTTGAGCAAGTTATCATCGCCTGTTTGACTTTGAGAAAAGTGCATAATTGATATGAGAGACATGAAAACAGCGAGATTGCCTAGAGATTTGGTTGTAGCGCAATGGCCGTGTGAAATGAATGATGGACAGATGGATTGGGAAAACAATGTTGAAGAGGTACTGCAGTCAGGGGAGGTTCTTGGGTTCTCCGAATAGCTAAAGCAGATAAACGAATAAAGATACCGCCACATAGAGCGCTACACGCTAGACGCAACGGATGCGATGGACGGGACGGACGCGATGGAAAAAATAGGATGGCACACAGAGCGCGACGCGACGGATGCTAAGTTCGTTCCAATTTGTATAAGCTAGGTGCATGCCGCTTGGAGCGCTAGTGAATTCGCACCTGGTGATGGCTAAATCAACCAGAGTAGGGAGAGAAACGCAATGCTTACGTTGAGTTAGCTGGTATTTAAGAATTTCAAATTGACACTCACCATGGAAAATGTGTTTAAATTAGTTTTTTTATGAAACAATTTACAGTTCATCTTTTCGAGCAAGTATAAAAAAAAGGGAAGCAATTAGTTGATTCAAAGAATATGGATTCTGTGAACAAAGAAATTTATAGCAGTCACAGTGTTATTGTCGGACAATGCCTGCCTCAAACAAGCATAAATAAACCAACTTAAAAAATCATATTAAAATGAGTGCTAGCAAAATATCATTGTGACTTAATTAGAAATATTAAACATCCACTAGACACAGATTAATTTTGTTGACCGTGAATTACCGCTGAAAGCGTTGAACTTTTTTGTCAGTCACACTGGATGTCGAACATCGAACTATTGGAATGTAATCAGGATGACTGGGATGATTGTTTTTCGTTTCACCAATGAAATGATCGCTGCATACATACGATTTTGAGGTGGGCATCCATTCGTCACCTGTAATTCTATGGAACATATTGTTCAATCATAATTAAATTATGATACTGAATTAATATTTTATTTGATTAAAAACAAAGCTTAAGCTTTTCGCTTCATAAACTGGATCATTTCTGCCTCCGCTTAGTTTCCTATGGCCTGGACGGGAACTTGTAGAAATGAATTTGTTTTTCCTGCTTTTTTGGCAGTTTTATACCTATTATCATCTCCTAATATACTGCAGTTGTTATTTGACATCTTTAAAATTAATTGGTATACCTATAATATAGCACAAAAGCAATAACTAGTCTATTTTTGCCTTTTGTTTTACCTTGTGCACGAATGTAAACAAAGGAGCTCTCCCGAAGCTAGCGCAAGAAACGCTCACCAGAGTCCGCACACTTTGCGCTTGCACCTAGCTTATACAAATCTGTTTATTTCATTGCTTATTTGAAGATTACGTATAGAGAAAGCTAAATTTAAAGATAAATTTAAATTTACAAGAAATAATGTTTATTACAATTATAATGAATTAATATAATTAATATTTTATTGTAATTATTGTAATTAATTATAAATATTACGATATAATTATAATTATGCCAAATTGTTTATATTCATAGTATTTCGGAACGATGTGGACTGAGGCTTTCCAATGCCAAATAATAAGATAAAGGAATAAACATATTAGTTAGTTTGCTATCTATTAGTTAATTAGCAAATAGTTAGTTTGCTATCTATGTAAAGCCACTATTTTTCATTCTTTTGTATTAATTTGCTCAGAAACGCCATAATGGTAGCATGTCCACATGATTGATCCGCAGCTCTCTGTGGCCACTTACACTTGCATATTTTCTGGATGCGTAGCGTCCGTCCCATCCGTCACGCTCCGTATAGCCGCACCTTAACGGTTAGGTAGGTTTTTGGACGCGCCTTTTCACATGAGTAATAAGTTAACATATTCATCAAACAAACACAAAATCCTTGTCGGATTTAGCTTTGGGGTCCGCACCAGAGAAAGTCGAGAACTGGAAAGCCGAATGACAGCGGCTGAAATCCGGACAGCAGTTATAGCAAGGTGCTGTCTTGAATCATTGGCACACACAATGCGAGTACCTGTTTCGATACAGTGTGCAATTTTGATATTACTAGAAATAGCAGACTTGGCTGTTGTAAAGCTAGGCAGTTCAATGTCATTTCATGAAAGTTTTTAGCGTGTTCTGTTTCTGTTGTGGGTAGTATATCCATAGACGGATTGGTTAAAAGGCACGTCCGTCTTCGAAAGGCATTTCTAATAGTCCGGAAAAAAATAACTTTGAGGAATGGGACAGATATAAAGTTCTTCAAATATATTACATAATGAAAATTAACTTTGTCTTATAATCATATTTATTAAATCTAAGTTCACAGAAACACAAGAAAAAAGATTTGCAGTCTATGGCGGAAATTTTAGCATCTCAGAAATAGCACTCCACTGGAGAATTTTGAAATCTACTTGTCTTCACATAATCCACAATTGGGTTCTCTACAAACCATTTGCTCCATGTCAAAATGAAATTAAAATGAAAAAATTGAGATTAAAAATTAAGATGTTGAATCTAAACAATCAGCAGATGTTGATGCAGCTAAGCTTTTCACCGTAAACAACTGTTTTCACCTTCAGGCAAAAACAAAAAATCACAAATCGATTTTATTTCAAGAAGAACCCGGTGAAAAATGATATAACTGAAATGATTGAATAATTAATTTTGATATTTTGAAAGATTTATATATAAATTTGAATTTTACATCTAAAAAGGGCCAAACATGAGAAACAAAAAGGCACTGAAATAAAAAAAAATGAAAAATCAAAGACAAAATCTAAATAACGTTTAAGAAGTTGATTAAAAGCAGTAAAAAATTTTATAAATTAAAACACACTTAAGCAAGGGTTTATATAAAAATTCCCCATTTCGTACACATGTCTTAACAAATCATTGATTTTACAATTAATGTATACATAATTTAACAAATTGGAACAAATTCATATATCTCCTTATCTAGAACATCTTTCAGGCCATCAATCCTGTAGTAAGAGTTTTTATGGCAGCAAAAGAATAATTGCCCCTCCGCACACATCTATAATGTTAATATTTAAAAGGTTTTGCAAAAACCGCTCGCAACTTCAACAAAAATATCTATCGTAGGTAAAGCCCCATACAATAATCCCAAATCTTAATACAGTCGAACCTCGTTAATACGAATCACAGGAGGGACCAGAAAATTTGTTCGTATTATCCGGGTTTTTTGTTAACCGATGATGAAAGGAAAACCCTAAGTTATGAATTAAGTTTCAGACCAGGGTGTTACAAATAATCACCCTTCGTTTATTTCAGATAAATACTTGGTTATTGAAGTTTGTTTACATGAACGAATATACTTGTGTGTAGTAGCATTATTCACAGAACTATACAAATTGAAAAGATCTGTTTGAATATCATTGCTTTACAGAATATATGACTTCATGTCATCTAAAATAGACAACATACCCTTGTTAGATGGTACAGATCTTCCTGTCTGGTCGTCATCACTTTCTGCCTCTTCAGATTCGCCATCTTCACTTATGTCAGTAAGGCCTCTTCCACATCCTCGTGTGCTCTAAAACCACAAACTCTCTCATGTGCTCTAAAACCACATTCTCGTGTGCCGCATTCTCAATGTTTCAGTTGATTCAGCTTGCTGTTTAATTTTATGGGGATTCTTCATAATTTTTGCTAAGCTTAACGGTGGAATTTTTAAGTTCTTTGACCAAATCTTTTCTCTACAGCATCAAGAATTGTTAACTTCTAATCCAGAGTAAGATGGTCACGTCTCCTCTTTTGGAAATGCCTATGTTTATAGAAATCCATCGACGCTTGTTGACACAGTATGGTGCTGCATGTATATCGCAGACTCAGGTGTACGAATATGGTGTAAGAAATTCAGCAGCGGCACAACAAATTTGGCCAACGCGCCGAGACCGAAAAAGTTCCGGAGCCAGCCATCCACAGGAAAGGTGATGCTAACCTTGTTCTGGGACCACAAGGATCCCATAGTTTAACATGACATGGATAAGGGCAAGACGGTGACCAGTGCCGCCTATAGTGAATTTGTGCGTGACATTCTGAAACCTGCTGTACGCACCAAATGCCGCGGACTCCTCTCAACAGGCGTTCTCATCCAGCATGACAACGCGCGACCTCATACGGCTCGTGCGACCGTGGCAACTATCCAGGATTTACGTCTGGAGTGCCTCCCCCATCCTCCTTACACTCCCGACTTCCAAATCTTTGGCTCACTAAAGGACTCCTTAGGTGGCCACAAGTTTGCGACCGACACGGAGGTGAAACAGGCGGTGCACGAGTGGCTGTACGCGCAGCCAAAAGATTTTTTTTTCCGAGGTATCCATGCCCTCCCGATTCCGTGGCGGAAATGCATCGAAAAGCAGGAGGGCTACATTGAAAAATAGTGTACTTGTTCCAAGTCCTTCTGTAATAGAGGAGCTGTAAAAAATATTTCCGGTTTTTATTTGACTGACCCTCGTATCATACGGAATCAGTTTTAAAAAAGTTCGTAATAAACGACTAATTTTGTATAGAAATTGAAGTCACGGGGTCGGGACCGAAGAAAAAACGGATTAAACGATCATTCATTTTAATTGGATTTGTAATAACGGGGTTCTACTGTATTTGTATAATTTGCGGTTGGTTGGTTTGGTTTGTTTGGTATTAACGTCCTTTTCAACTGCCATGGTCATTTCAGGACGGCGTTATAGGGGCCGCAAATTTTGCCTCGCAAGGATTCTTTAACGTGCAGCCAGCAAACGACTACACGGGACCAACGGCTTTACTTCCCTTCCGAAAGAAGTGCGTGATCTCAGGATTTTCCCCCTGAAAAAATCCTCGTCGTCCTCGGCCGGGGTCGAACCCGCGTCCTCGGGCATCAGAGGCGATCACGCAACCCCTGAGCCACCGAGGCTATAATTTGCGGACAATTTAAGTAAAAAAATTCCCTGATATAAATACAGAGGTCAATCATAAAATTGCATCTAGTCCTCGAAGGGCATTATTGCAATTATGCGAATGAACAGTTACTTTCTCATCAACAATAATCCCAAGATTACGAATCTGAGATACTCGTTCAATCACCTAATAATAATCTACCTAATAATTTATACTTAAAAGCAACTGGATTAACCTCTTTAGAAAAGGAGAAATCCTTTGTTTTTTTAACGTTTATTTTCACCTCATTCCTAAAGCACCAATCTTCTACAATTTTTCTTCCAATTTCATCCTGCAAGTATCTACAATCACTTATTCCTTTAATTGTTCTGTATACCTTTAAATCGTCTAAGTAAACTTTTATTTCATTGAACTAATACAGTATAAAAATGGGCCTAATATAAAATTATGTTACGATACGTATTTTTGGCATATACAAAGTTGTTTTATATAAATATATTTTATATTTTTAATAAACGAATAACATCTAAATGTATTTAGAAGAAACCTTGGATTACTCTTTAAATAGGCATACATGTAAAATAGCTTTTAAGCCTTTAAGTACTAATTACAGTTAAAACATTTTTCCACAGCTTTATTATGATAGAACCGTCTTCCGATTATCCAGTTTACTCAGCAAAAATTTAAGCGACACATAATCAGAATGTAAGAGCCAATCAGAGAAAAGCTCAACGTTAATGACAGAGACAAAACCACCTCAAATGACTCGCTCCTTAAGGAGGCTTCGGGGAAAGAAATGAGGAGAAAAAAAAGAAAAGTTGCTGGAGAAAAGAGAGAGAGAGAGAGAGAAAAAAAAAAGAAGCTTAACGGTTTTGGACTCGATAGCGTTGTGGGCTGGCGGGAAAATGCTCCAAGTTGGGAGGTAGATGGGTGGAAGGGGGAGGGGAGGGTTGGTTTCGGTTGTTGTCCGTGATGTACTTGACCTGCCCGAGGCGAATGGCTGTAGCATCTGGTTGTGAAGCGATGTTTACTTAAAAATCTCTCGTGACACGTCCACAGCCACTGCTGCTCCAGCTGACCGTTAATTCCGTTAGAGCCAAGGCGACCGTTGCGGGATCACCGCCCTTCGTTACATCGGAATGAAAAGGGTTAAGCAGGTAGAAGAAGGAGAATCGTAAGGAAAGTAAACTCCATACATGCATGCACACGTATAATCCGAATTTAACAAAATGGAATAGTCGTAAAAAAAACTTTTCTTATCTCAATTTTTTTCACCAATTCCTGAATCCGTTATGAAAAGCAAATGTGCAATTACTGCAAGAAAGAGATCCAATATATGCTAAACAGATTTCTTATCAAAAAATATTCAAATTTTGTAACTGCTCAAAGAATTTTTTTTTGTTAGTAACTTGATATTCTTTGATATTCTTTAAAAAAACTTCTCCTTGGTAACAATCTGGTAAACTGTAAGGGAGATAACTTATATTCATTAACATTTTATGTATAGTATATGCATTCATTTTCTTCAGTACACGTACCATTTTCTGTTTAACAATATAAAATTTGTTCCAAAATTTTTTCGGTTTAGTTTAAGCCATTGTAAAACTTTTAGACTCGTGTCAATTTTAAGAAACTTACATGAATATTTTATATGCAAATAGAATTTCAACAGTGAATAAATTTTCAAAAGATGTTGGGGAATTAAAATATTAACGCACACGAGTTACGTAAAGAAAATAGTCGAGAGCTTTGGAAAAACAGCATCTATGGCATTTCGTTATGAGGAAAAAACAAAACAAAAATCCTACAGAATTCTCATTAGTCTTCAGGTTAAAAAGTTACTCAGTAAAAAAAAAAAAAAAAAATCCTAAAACTTAAACGAGCAAATTAAGATTTCTTATTTATCTTTTAAGCTTTAATTTCTTCATGGAATTCTTTTCTTTCGAAAACAGAAATAAAATTAATTGAATATGCTGCATTTGTGCCGCGAGTCTCCAAAACTTTCGAATATAATATGTTTTTTTCCTTTTTCTTATTTGATTCGCCTAGAGAAAATCAAGTGAAAATTTAATTGAAATTCTCAAACCTTATGATTCATCTACTTCAAGCTTTGCATGCATAATTAAAATCTAAATGTTTGATTTAAAGAGCTCGTTTTCTAAAGATGCATTAACGAATAGAAATTGCTTAAACTGCTTAAGTTCGGTTAGTTTCTTTTAACCCGTGATGATTGCTTGTACGAAACCCACCGGCATCATAAATCTGTTATGTTGTTTATACCAAAGTGGCTTTTTTTTCCTGGGTTTTTTTTTTCTTTCTTTTTTTTTTCTGTTAGTGCTTAAATTGAACAGTTTTAATGTATTAATGCAGTTAATGTTAAATTGGATGACCTCGGGACGGAAAGGAATGAGTAACTTTCGCTGGATTTTAAGATATCTATGCCACTTTTTTTTTATTGTCACCAGGTATTTAGCAGTGATTCAAAACAATTTGTTGTAGTTGTAACTAACTTAACTGAGTAGAAATAAAGATACGAGTTTATTTCATTCAAAAATTAATTCAAGATGGCAGACAGTCTAAATCTAGATTACGCAAAAGCTTGGAAGGGGAAAACGGGAAAGAAAACCGTGAACAGAGTTATAATAACGCATGATATAAAAGTTCAAAATAAATAAATAATTATAATTATAAAGACGAACGACAAAAAATTACGTCATCTGAGCCTGAACCGACGACCTCAGATCTATATAAACTAATAAAGAAAATAATAGTTTAATTATAAAATAGTAGCTATACTGCATATTTCAGGTTCTTCTTTCGTTTTTAAATGTGCTAAGACCAACAAGGGACTATGAAGAACATGATTATGTAAAGATGAAGAAAAAGGAGCAGAATAAAGATGTCAATTCACACTGGAATTCGAAAGCACGACTTCTGGCGCCGTCGGCTGTGTCATCAGGAGACTTTTCTGTTTTCAAAAGCCAATATTAAAGCTAGTCGTGAATTAAAATGAATATTACAAGTGTATGAAAACTTCTGATGCAGAATAGCTCTTAAGAGGAGTCTCCAACATTCTCAGAATCGCGCGCAAAAAATAAATATGAATATTAAAAAAAAAGTTAATTTGAAAAAATGCTTTCTGTCAATTCTGTAATGAAAAATAGGCGTAATGGTTGTGAGAAGTTCGCATCTGATAAAAAAATTTCTGAAAATATTATTGGAATTTATGCAACTTATAAATAAAAGCTTCTTCAGATTGACGTTAACAATATCAAAGGACAATAAAACGAAAAAAATCGTACATGATTTATAGCAATAGCAATCTTACGAGATATTGTATTAGAATACCTTCATTCCATAATATTCTTTAATTCTGATTAAGAGCCATTGTCTTCGTCTGCTTTAACAATAATTATTTGGGTAATTATCTAAACAGCTATTTATTGAATCAAACTTATTATGCTCTGTACACACCAGCAACACTTGTGTTAAATTACAATATTCATTCACGCATAGCAACGTATATGTTACTCCGTACAAGCTCATCAACACGCGTTAATGAACACCTCATTGGTCACGGTTATTGGTCAATTGGGCATATCCATCTTCTCGCCCATCCTTGAATGATTTATACCCAGTCTAACACTCCATTTGAAGGAAGTTTCTCCGAGAAATATCTACCTTTTTCCTGCTTCAGTGCAAACTTGTTTTCTTTTTAAAGTCGATAATGTATTAAAGGAATCTAAAGTCACAAGAAACATTTTGTCATATAGCCGTTAAGAACATCAAATATTCTGATCATCAAAATCAAATCAAAATGTTTATTAATGACTCTGGAAAAAGATGTACTATTAAAGTTATATTTAAGGTTCTTATTTAATAAAAGTATTTCTGTTTTATTTCTTATAGTGTTTCTTATAAGCCTACATAATTTGTATAAGCCTACATAATTTGTAAGAAGCGGTTTTGAAAGCATTTCTTTAATATTAAAGAGACATTTATAACAATTTCAGATATGGACTTTTAATATTTGCAACATTTTCCAGCTTATTTTTTATATAACATAGATATCGTTTCCCACCGTTTATTTAAGCTATAAATATATATTGGGTTTTCTTGTACACCAGGTTTCTTAGATTGTTACTATTTCCTGATACATTATGAAATATTCAACAAATTATAAGGGTGATTACATTTTTATAGTTTTATTTGAGAATTTTTTTAGGGCCCTTTTATATTTCGCAACAGATGACGCCACTAAAACAACCACATTTGTCTAGCCGCATGACAGGGCAAAGGAGTGAGCAAAATGCGTCTGCGCCTGTGAGCATAATAAAATGCAAGTTTTTGGGAAATAAAACCTGAATATCCTTAAAATATCCCTTGTAAAACTCTTCAGTAAAAACAGTGTTTAAGTGAAATGCGAAACTCCTTTGTTTCCGAACCAGGTAGGGTAGATGTACCAGAAGTTGACAGTGTACCAGTAATTGACAATTCACGATTTAAAGGCTTTTAATAAAATAACAAGGCAAGAAAAGGGACTGGTATTACCACCTCGTATTATACAATGTATTAGGCTTCCCAGAACAGCAAAAAACTAAGATTTTTTGCTCCCTATTACGGTCGCAAACACAAGTTGATTTTTCATTGCCTTACAGGGTCGAAAAAACCTTGTAATGAACCACTATGAGGGTTTGATTACTTGAATTTATTTCATGAATGTTATGCAGTATTTTTTATTAATTTTACGTGAAAGGACGCCGTTTCGACTCCATTGATGACATTAAGAAAAATTCGTCATTGGCATTGAAGGATATTCCAAAAGAAGTTTTCCAAGACTACATGGTAAAGTGGGAACGTCGATGTAACAAGTGTGGGAATAGAAGAGGAGACAAAGACCAAAGAAGCTGTATATTCAATAAAAAAAAAATCAAAAAACAAAGTTCGGTCATTTTTTGAAGAGACTTCTTAGTTATACAAACGAAGAATTTGGTAGACTGATTATTCCAGACAATCAAGTAAGGATTTTTGGCAAAATTCTCGGATTTGTGGGCACAACGGTCACGTGGTCTGTAGAAGTATTAACATTTTCAAATGGCAATATATATTATGTGATTTGTCATTCGATCAGAAATGACGAGACAGAAAGAAGATAGAGCTATTTTCCATTTTCTAACTATTACGGTCCAGAAAATCAGCCATCCTGGAATATTGGATATCAATAGTCTGAACACCATTCCTTTGCACCACTAAAAAAAGTCTATGCAGCTGCAGTGCGATAGGTGACTCATGCAACCATGATGAATTTTTGTTTATATTTTATGCAGCGACCTTAGTCCGGGTATGCAATTGCTACACCTTGTGTATTTCATTGTGTTCGTTGGCAAAGGCTATTTCTAACAGTTTTCATGAAATTGATATGTTTACTAATTTCAGACTAAATATGGTTCTTAAAATATGATTATAATTTACATTAATAAATTATTCAAAATTGGTAATAAACAAAAGAACTTTTGAGAGAATCTTTCTTTTTCATACCACAAGTTATATTTAATAGTAGATTTTTCAGTATCATAAAAAGAAAATTACGCTAGTGCTGTAACATTGCGCATAATTTTTATTGACAATTCATTCTAAAAGTTAGTACTTCGATATTCATAAATATACCATCACATGTACTTATTTGAATTCAATTTTTCAGAATAATAAATCAAGCAATTGTATTACTAATATTTATACTTTCTATGTATATGAGATTGAAAGTCAACAATTTTTATACGCTTTTACTTTTGCCGAAAGAGCTTACTCAAAAGAAAGAATGGGGGAAGGAGAAAAAGGGAATTTTTTAAGTCTTTGGGATTGATATTCTTGACATCGTCTGAAAAGTTCTAATATTATGAGCTGCTGTCCATCATGTCGATTGAAATGTAGACAGTCTAAAGCAAAAAACTCAAAAAACGCTTGCGGCTGAGAACGCGAAATAAAAATTAAAAAAAAAAAAAGACATCCGATTCGGGGAAATGAGGAAAAAAATTTTTTTTGTCTCTCTCGCATATTTATTAAAAATTAGCATTCATAGCAATAAAACTATTTTTATTATTATCAATTCTAGCCATATTTCTAATTAGGTAAAAATAGTATTTTGTTGCTTTTCAAGATTTAAAAAAACTCATACACGGGACAATGTTAAAAAAACTTATTAACTTATTTTCCATAAAATCATTTGAAACAAAGTTTATTGACGAGCTAGCGAATAGCGCTTTCGAAGAAATTGCCACATTAGGAGAACCAGATTGGTATCCGTATGACAAGAGGCGTGGACTATAAAGAGGATGACCTAACCTAACCTTCCCAATTGATTCCGTTTTCGCGCTGCCATGGAGAAGTTAGCGGCCTGCGAGCAAGAATTGTCAAACACCTGCGCAACACCTCTCGTTATGTTGCCTAGGTTTAGGAATTTGATGACCAATGAAGTCAGCTACAATTCAATAGTAGTCCATACTATCAGATAGATGACACGATGTCATGTCCATTCTTTCAAATGATCGAAAGAGCTAAAACAGAAAACAAAAATATCTGACATCAACGAAAAGATTGGCGAGGAAAGTTCATTCGCAGTATTCAAAAGTTACGGAAATATCCTGTCTCTCGAATATCTCGAGATAGATTTGGAAAACAAGTAGAGTTGTTTCGCATACTTACAGAATGCAAATGTTAATTCTTCGATTGGCATACGAGTGAGCGTAATTTTCTGCGTGGAGCAATGTAGATCAAAATGGACCATGTTTCAGCTGTTGGCGGTATTGCTTTATTAGTATAAAATAAAAAAATATCATGATAAAAATAAAATAAAATAAGACGAAATAATTCTTCTTAGTATTCCATCTTCCAAATATCCTTCTTAATCCTTACCTCTTTACAATGAAAATGGTCAACTATGAAGACTCACCTGCTTTTACAGTGAATCTATATACTATGTCAAATATGAACTTAGTGCAAAGTCTTGCTTGTAAAATGCTTGTCAGGGAGTTGTGTTAGCATTTTTTCCTACAAATATTCTTATATAAACATTTTTTATCGATAAATAAAATCCGATATCTTTATTAAGCAAAAAATACCTGGAAAATATTTTGTGACATGAAAATTTCTGTAATTTAAATCAATATCTCCATTTTTCTCTATTGAATTTTCGCCACAAACTACAGTGAAAAAACGACCCTTTGCAAACTATTTATTGAAATTCTACACATATATTTATGAAAATAAATAACAAAAAATCTATTTTATAACATACATTCATAATCAGAGCATTTTCTATCGAATGCTTGAGAGTCTAGTTTTCAGAAATTGCTTCGCGCATCTACCAATGTTCTGAATCGATAGCAAAGGAAATCGTTAAAAGTTTCACAGGTAAAAAAAAAGAAACAGAATAAATAGAAAGTTGCGAGTAAATTAATGCAAACGTTTTTAATAAATAATGCGCGAGAGAGTAATGTAATTTTGAAAGTATTTTTAAATATATCTCCGTATTTAAGAGAACGGCTCTCTTGCAAGGATTTTATTATCGATTAAAGTAAAAAATGAATGCAGTAATATTTGAGAATAATTTATAACAAGTTTTGAATTTACATTCAGACATCCCCGTAAATGGATTGAAATTCCATTTCAATTTCTTCTCGCAATCATTTCCAGGTATATTTTTAGAACACAAGACCAAATCTCATTATTCAATACCAAGAGCAAATATTTTCCCAGAAGATTAGACATCGACAATTGTAATGCCATGGAATGCAAAAATTTGTCAAGAATAACATTCTCTTATGAAAATTACGTTTTCGTCCTTCATCTGATCAGGCATTAGAGCATATGAAATGACATGCACTTAATGAAGAATTTTTGGGGGAGAACTGATACATTCATCAAACAGGAGAAACGAATCGACTTAATGAGGTTTTGAATAAGCAGCATATATAATAAAGGCAAGAAAACCAATGTTATAGCTTCACCAACAAGATAAAAAGCAAATGACAGTGAATAATCGATGGAGAATAGAACATAATGAAATTCTAAAATGACAAATAGAACTACAACACGGGAGTTCGAAAGGAAATAAAAAATGATACGGATTGAAAACAGCTATGTGATAAATTAAATCATTAAAGTTATTTAATTTCACGAAAACCAGTTAAAAAAACAGAAATATTATGATAGGTTACGTTTGTAAAAGCTAAACATTCATTACGTTTTGCGCGTAGTCCTATTTGAGAGCATTAAATAGTATTTAATATTTATTAATAATTTATGCAATGCAAATATACGTACATCATATCCACCCCATGTAACAGTCTTATAGTAATGCTCTATTCTAAAATAGATCCTCAATTACCAATTTGAAAGAGAAAAAAAGAAATTACAGCTGGAATCAATCTCTTCAGAGACATTAATGAAATTCAACCTCCTACTTCAAGACGATTAACATACTTGATTAAACTTTGTAGGAAATTCAAAGGCGGAGAAAAAGAGAGGAAAAAGCATTTCTTTAAAAAATAAAAAAAATTAAATCTAACTTGGAGTTTCTTTAACGAGTTGTGTTCAAATAACGACTCTTATTTCACACTGAATAAAATCAATGTCTTTATAAGCCTTGACTGTATTTCTTAGTCAGCAGACACTTTTCAAAGCCCATCGAGGTAGAGAAATAAAAAATTATAAGAATAAAAAAAATAAAGAGTGAGGAGAGTGAAATGAAACGCTGAAACAAAAAAGTGGGTTAAAAACACAGCGGCACACTAGATGAGGTGTAAAAGAACTGAAAATCATGCGGGTAATTTACAACATCGAGAACAGCGCATGCGTAGTTCACACGCTCAGAAAGAACCAAAGCACAGAGTGTGAGAAAAGAGAGAGAGAGAGAAGGGAAAAAAGGGAAAAATCTAGCTCATGTTTTAAAATGAGTGTCGTTCCAATCGATAAGAATTTCCGTAAGATTTTTTCCATCATCCTCTACCCCCTCCTGTCCCAACTCTAATTCAATGCAGGGCTCTGGAAAAAGAGAGGGTGGCCCATATGATAATTCTGGAACTAATGTTTATAAATTAATCCTTCGCTTGTGGGTAAAAGAAGAAAAAAAATGAAAGTAATAACCTAATTTAAAACGATAAAATGCATTAATAAGTGTGACACCTTATAGGCAAAATCATTATTTTTGAGAAAGCTCTTATTGTAAGAATTATGAGCTTTGCACAGATGACAATACCAAATACATTTAAACAAAATAAAAAAATTATTTTTGGAGAAATTCATATTTTGCGGTTATGGTTTACATGCCATTAACGCGGCAACATATTTTGTCCTTAAGCGTTATCAAGAGACATAATACCTAGCTCCCCAACTAAGTATTACAGACTATCAACAGAAAGGGTAGAATAACAATAGTAATAGACAATATTAGGTGGGAGAAACTTCAATATAAAAACAATAAGTACAGATTTAATAAAGTAAATACATGTAAGACAAATCTATACCACTCAAGACTGTATCAATCGAGAAGGCGAATTCAACTCAGATTCGCTTTTTATGCAGTTTTGCAACTCGAAACTGCAGACAAGGCGTTTTGTAGCCTTCCACAAGGCGAATTCAACGCAGAAGCGCGTTTTCAGTAGTAATTCAACTAAATGAAATATTTAACTTGTAAGCGAAAATGATTCAGTTTCGTGATCAAGCACGATAATATTAGGTCATTTAAAAATTACTTGCGTATTTACAGTAGTACATTGGCACTAACATTCAATTTATTCATCAATTAATTCCCCCTTACAATCAATAAAATGTATTTAACGGGTGGAAAATGTATAAATCCCATGTCTTTGATAGAAACCTTTTGGTTGTGGGGGGTGAAACAGTGTTGCAACTCTATTTCGAGGGTTTGACTATTAATAAGCTGCCGTGTCCGCATATGATTTATCCAATGATCTAGATAGATGATATTCTGTAGGAGAGATGTCAGTTAAGTACAAGGATGTAGCAAAGCTTCCCATCCAAGCTGCATAATCTTTAAACAAGTCTTTAAAGTTGTGTGCGGTCCTGCATTGTCCTATATCAGTAAGGGTCTTTGCGATTTACCAATGCAGGCTGTTGGTGGAGGAATTTCTGATGAGCCTGTTGGAGCATATCTTAATACACATATACTGTTATGGTTTCAAAGTGCACTAGACCAACTGCTATCTAGAAGAGAGTCAGCAACACTTTCTTTGGGTGTAAGTCCTGCTTTGGATTCTTCCTAAGAGGTTCTCCTGATGATAACCATTGGCAGGAGCGATGAATATTAGTGTAATGATTCGGTCCGGTAGTGGCTCTCTGTGAAGGCGTTGGAGCAAGGAAGACCAAGTGATCAGGTATTTCACTTTAGGTTTGGTTTGGTTTGGTTTGGTTTGGTTTGGCTGGGTTTGGTTGGTATTAATGTCCCTTTCAACTACTATGGTCATATCAGGACGGCGTTATAGGAGCCGCAAATTTTGCCTTGCAAGGGTTCTTTAACGTGCAGCCGGCAAACGGCTACACGGAACCAACGGCTTTACTTCCCTTCCGAAGGAAGTGCGTGATCTGAGGATTTCCCCCTGAAAAATCCTCGTCGTCCTCGGCCGGGATCGAACGCGTACTCGGGCATCAGAGGCAATCACGCAACCACTGAGCCAACGAGGCCGATTATTTCACTTTAGTCACTGCTGACAGAGCACGGGGGGACCAATTTATCCAAAAATATTTTTTAATTTTCCGTGTATAGAAAATGATTATATACAGTTTCCTCTGTCACAGAAGGTTTCTGGCTAATTCAAGACAGGTTTGCAATAGATTAACTGCAGTGAGTGCCTTCGGTGCAACTTCATTAACAGAAGACGGTCGTCCAGAGCGTTGGTTATCTTCGAGCGATACATCTCCATCCGAAAGTTTCGAAAACCAAAACTGACTTTTCTTGTTGACAATACATTTCGGCATTGCGACCCAGTTTGAATTCAAAAAGCAATGCTTCTCTAAGTTTGACTTCAATTGTAGACTCTTAATTACCGCTTGTTACAACGATTTATAATTTGTAAATAATTTATTTAAGACTCTTCTCAAAGAATAGGTATGAGAATTTAGGACACAGCCAGTTCTGTTAAGGAATACAGGTGCTACTTATTGCCAAAGACCAAGATGCAGAAATACGAAAGAACTTTTTAAATGACCTGATAGTTAAGGGTCACATAATTTTTTTTTTAAACGAAATCACTAGCATGTATATAAATTTTTAATTCGAACACTAAATTCATAAATTTAGCGAAAACTTGCATCTCGGCGATAAGCAATGATAGCTATAAAATTTGGGTGCCTGTGACATCACAGGTAACAAGGAGCGCGAATCAAGGAACTTCGGAATCATGAATTGCTCTGCAGCACAAATCATGCTGCATGGCAACAACAATTGAACGTCACTCAGAGAGTGGATCGAAAGTGTTCTATCTGATTTTAATGTGTCATGTACTCAAGTAGCAAAACAAAGTCATCCTCCGGGTATTCACTCAAAAATAAGCAGAACAGTGGATGGACAATAAAAATTGACTGAAGCATTTTTATTAATAAAATATTCAGTTAAAGCAAATATTATTGATTATTATGTAATTCATCACCCTTTAATAATATAACAGTTTGAGAAAAAAAAGTTAGATTCGAGTTTTTCCATAGACTTGGACATTTAGATTCTACCTTTAATTCATAGATTTGGAAAATCTTCGTTATTTCTTTTGAGATGTTGTGAGAGAAGGAGATACTTAAAATTGTAAATCTTTGTGTTGAAATTTCTGTCAATTAATTTCCAATATAACTGTTCCATCAACACAGTAAACCAATGCTGACCTTCACAAATTGTCTAAAATTTATTGTTCTTTTTCAAAATTCCGTAGACGACAAAACAAAGAAAGATTTAAAAAAATTTCTTTCAGTTCTCTCTGTTTATTACGAATTTTATTCCGTTCTCAAACTAGCATCTTCAAGAACTTACGAAGAGCTTAACATCCACGGTATTAATAACACTGCGCTGCCATAAATAAGTTTTTAATGCGGCTAAGGAAATTTAAGAGCTCTAAATTTCTTTTTGAATGCGCTTACGCTGCTGAAACCATTAGGCTCAGAACTAAACACCATGCATAAAATCAAGAGACCACCTCATAAAAAGCACAGCAAAAATAAACTCAAACAACTCCAGGAAACCAAAGGAACTTGCATTAACCATAAACTCCCTTGAAGGCATCTCTCATTTCGTTGCCTATAGAGCTTATTCATGAGGCGGAGCCTCAGTGAAGCTCCGACTTTGATTGACAACTGAAACTGCTGCCGCCATTTTGTATACCAGATTTCACATATGCACATTGCTGTTGTTGATCTCTAGTATTTTTTTATGTCATTTTCTTTCTAAAAATGAGCTGTTGCTGAATATTTCGTTGTAGTAATAGAGCAGCCAGGGGCAACAAACTTTTTTTTTTAGAATTACATGTACAAAGGTTTTTTAAAAAAGTAGAATTTGATTATAAATTAAGTTAAAAACAGACAGTGAAATTAATTTAGAGAATATCATCAGAATATAATGTTAAATTTGTTACATTGAAAACCAAAAATTAATAAAAAAACTCCTTTGAACTAAATATACAATTTTTTAAATTTATTTTAATTAGTGTGATTAACCCCTGATATGAGAAAATAATCCAGCTAGTAAAAATAAACTTTCAAAACGCTCACATTCAATTGGGCTGTAAGTTCACTCTGACATGAAAGTTCAACCTATGCCTTTTTTTATATGAAAAAAAATGCAAATTTCATTCAAAAATTGCATAGTCAATATTCTTTTTCATTTAGAAAAAGATTTTATAAGCTTTTATTATTTTTATTAATTTACAAACTACTTAGTTTTGGAAAATAGAAATTCTAAAATAAAATAATGCAGTACTTAAACAAAAAATATTTGTATTTGCTGCTTTGTGATTTTGCATGGTGTGCAAATCAAGTAGAAATATATGTCACACCATTTTAGGACATGTTTCTGGTTGCTCAGTGAACTTTTTTTTTAATTAATTAAGGATCCATAGTCAATTCATATGTATATATCTTTTGTTGATATAAATCTCTGTCATTGCTTGACAGCTGTTCTCTATATTAGGATAATTCTATATTTTCTATGGCACACATGTGTCGTTTGTTGTAGACCTGGTATACAAAATGGTAGCCTGCTCTGTTGCTATGGAGTGAGGTCACTCAAACATCCACTGTGATTGGTTGCTATGGAACGACGTCACTCTCATGCATAAGCTCTATTTAAAGTAATTCAAAAGAAAGAATAAGAATCGGCCTCCACTGCTCCATTAACTTTTTTGATAAGTGTGACTTTCATAAGAGACCATTCTTTAGCTTTTGTTTAACTTTACAAAGTGTAAAGAAATACAAATACGACCATACATTTTCGCAGATTGCTTCAGAATTTCGAAAAATAGCTTTGAAACTGCAAGGTCTGAGAATATTTTTATTTTTCGTGGTAATTTTAATTCTTTTCTAATATTCTTCATTTGCAAAAATTATATTGAGCGAAAACCGTGACAGCCCTACTCCTCCTATCCCAGCTTTAGCAGATTAAATTTGAAATCTATAAGATGTTATCCGACATTACATTCACAAATGTGTATAATATTCATCCTACTAAAAATAAGGTTATAGAAGTACCCAAAAATGTTTCTTCCCAAATTTTTACAGAACTTATTTCTTGCTTTTTGATGAATATGTTCCCTGCTCGAATAATATTCCCGCAACAATCAACTAACAAGATAGGCTTCCATTTCCCTTCGTCCGGTCCTTTACCATAGTGAGTATTTTTTTTAATGTAACCTTTCACCAGGTTCATCGGAGATATCGCTAAGCTCTCTGGAAAGGAAATCAGCTGTAAGTCAAGAAAGTGCATTTTCTGGGAGATGTTGCGTGCTAAATCTTGGTAAGCATTAACCATTTGGTTCGGCAATTCATTGTAATTGAACGTTCTTCTTTTCAAAAAATGTTCTATTACGTTCTTACAGCAAGTCCATGATCTTTTTTCTTTGTCTATTGTGCATTCTTCAAAATTTGCACTTGCCTTGAGTTCTCTAATTTGGAAGGCCCACAAATACGTTTTCTTTTATTACACATTGCTAAAATAGGAGAAAACACATATACAAACAGTACAATTGTATCAACGGATATCATAAATTGCTTAATACGGCTTTTCTTAAAGAGAAGATAATAAATAAACTAAAGAAACTCTTCAAGCATATCACAATGGCAAAGTAGAAAAGGGAAGGAACAATTCCGCGACCTGGACTCGAACCAGGGATCATGTTTAATGTGAAGAAGAGGAAGAAGCAATATTCATGAGCAACGAAATTCCCACCTTTATACATTATGTCCCTCAAATTTTTCCAAATTCTAATGTCTCTTACTAAGCTCGCGTAGGCAAATTGGAATAGAACCCTCTTCAAACTGGTTTCAATTAATCTATAAAGAGTCTCTAAATGCTGTGGATCCAGATCTTTATTAAGCCAAAAACGGTTTTCTATTGCAAACCAACTATCGTTAATTCTATTGTTTGTAAGCCCTTTACAGTCTGAATGAACTTATCTTCCTATTCCTTGCAATGGTAACTTCTCTACGGATGTAGCAGAAAGTGAACTATTTAAACAAGTATGGTATCAACTTCAAATTTTCAAAAAACACTGAAATGATAATTCTAATTACCTCATGTATTGTTAGGTAACATTATATAATGACAGATACTTTGTGTGAATGAAAATGTATACTCGTATTTACTGTATAAAAAAAAAAGATAACTCATTTTAAACTTTATTAAACGCTAAGTTTCATAGCTTGTGTTTCATGTTGGTAATAAGGACATACAAACTAACCTGCTGCAGCATATTAAGAAAAATGCCAGCATCTGCATGTGAAAATATATAAATCAGAAGCGCATAAGTTCATGTTACCAACAGTTTTTCCAGATACCCCCGTATTTATTACCAAAAGAAATTTTAGGCGAATTAAGCTTACATGCCAAATAATTCAAATATTGTCCCTGAGAGCAACATTCTGATTTTAAATTTGAATTTCCCTTAAATTTCCTTTAGTAATGTATGTGCCCACCTAAGAAAAAATAACTCTTTTAGAACCATTTCAACAAAATATTTTTATATTATATAATTTTTAACGTTTATTTTGTTTAGTGCGATATTTAAATTATAACAAACTCGTTTACAGAGTTATCCATATTTTTATAGCAAAAATGTCTCTATCTAATATTATATTCATCTAGAACGATGCGCTTTAAAGAATTATTCTTTCATTACACGCTTTTGGAAGCGGCAGTAACACCACAACGCGTTATATATTTAGGAGTTCCACTTAATGCCAAAATCTGTTACATTGTTGAAAGAAGGCACGAAAAAAGAGGCAGCAAAGAAAGGAGAATAGGGTTGAGAGGGTTAATAGAAAGGGATAAAAAGGATAGCGAGACGAGAGAGAGATATAGAGAGAAAATGAAGAGATATCTATAGTGAATCTCATCAGTCTTCACCAATCTTTCTTTCTTTTTTGCTCTCTCATTTACCCAACTCTTTCTTATACATAGAAATTGGCAATAGCTTCGATCGAAATCCTTCATCTGATGACCCCGCCTCTTCACACGACACAGACGCACAGACACCCACACGCACTGATGTCGGAGCACTCTCTCGCACTCGGTTGTCTGTTCAGTGCTTCCTCCTTAAAGCGACGAGGGAAGGAGTGTTTGAATCGCCGCTCGCCCGCCGCATAATCGATCCTTCCCTGGACTGTAAACGATGAACCAGTTTACCACTCATTGAATGAATCTCCTCACGAAGGCACGAACAGTAAAGCACCTCCCCCCCTCCTTCCAAAAAAAAAAGAAGAGAAAAATACAACAAGGGTGGGGAAGGGAAGGACGGAGAGGAGACGAGGAAAAAAAAAGGAAAAACAACACAACTTTCCTTTAGCAAGTCAAACAAAGGCTATATCTCAGGAACAATGAAAAGAGAACGAGAGGAGAAAAGAAAAGAAAAAAAAGGACAGGGACGAAAGCAGTTCTTGTATGTGTACAGTGTGTAGTCTGTAATATCCGTTCACTGACTACAGAACTCCTCTTTAAAAGAAGAAAGGAAGTTTTTGCAGAAGGAACAACAAAGCGTTAAAGGTTGTCTAGGAATATAAATACGGGAGTGGGCTTGGAAAATAAACTCAACAAAATAAAATTAAGGGGAAAAAATGAAACCACGGAAACTTGATTTGGGACCGCAAAACTTTAGGGACATTGCTACAGCCGTTTTCCGTGCATGTTTAATATGCGAATGCTTCCATTTAATTTATAATATGTCAATTAGGTGACAAATCCATGCTATAATTTAATCCGTCTTGACAAATCCATACAATAATCTTCTGACTTCAGAATACTTAGTTTGAGATCGAATTTATGGGTTTTATGGAGAGCAGAGCGTGTGCATATTGTTTCAAACGTCAAAAGCAATGCAAAAATTTAAAGGACCGTGATGCTTCTTTTAAAATTTACTGTTATATTGATTATTTCATGCATTTTAATTTGCTTGTTCTTCGTAAGAATTCCAGAAACCATCTGCAAAATCTTTGGTACAAGAAGCTAAAACCCAACCAGGGGCGTAACCAGGATTTTACATGGGGGGGTTCGATGGGGGGGATGGGGGAATAAATGTAGAATAGTTTTTTATAACAGGTCAGGGAAATAAAAGGGGGGGTTTCTCCGAACCCCCCAAACACCCCCCCCCCCAATACGCCCCTGAATTGTATTTTAGAAGTGTATTGGTTAAACTTTGGGATTTTGGAGGGCTGTTGTCGAGTCTTCTATATATGGGAGGCCCCTTGTTGAAATCTTCAGTATTTTGAAGGCCTGTTGGGGAATCTTCCGAATTTCAGAGTCCTGTTGATTAATATTACGGATTTTAGAGGCCTATTAAATAATCTTATGGATTATTGATTTCTGTTAAGGGGTCTTCTTATTTTATAATTCTTTTAACAGTATTTTGGAGGCCCGATGCTTAATCTTTTCGATTTTGAAGGCCTAGTGACGAATCTTCCGAATTTTAGAGGCCTGCTGGTTAATTTTCTGGATCTTAGAGTCCTATTAAAAATCTTCCGAATTCTGGAAGTCTAATAAAGCATTTTTCGTGATTTGGAGGCGTGTTGGTTAAAATTACGGATTGGGGTACATTCCCTCAGGAGCTATAAAAGAAAAAAAAGACAAAAGTACTAAAAATATAGAAGAGGAGAGAGAAGGGAATTTAAGGAAGAAAAAAAAAATATAGGAAGATAACTTGAATGGATCGGTCGTGGCTCTCCCAAAGTTTTGGGCTCTCCCCCCGAACCCCTCTAGTTACGCCCCTGCCCAACGATATTTCGAGGTACCAAAGTTTAGGGCATACAAGATAATCACATATAAAGACTCTATACAATCTTGTGATAATAACAAAATATTCTTTCTTTTCAGGTGATCTAAAAGAATGTTATCAATACGATATTTTCTAATAGCACAATTAAATTTGAAAATAAAAACCTGTATCACTGATTACAAAATTAAATTAATAATTAGTATTAACTATTAATTACCCTGAATAACTTAAATTTCTATCACACATAAAATTGCGTCGTCGTGATAAAACAAAAGTTTCTAATTACGCAAAGTTAATCTGTGGTTGGGAATAACGAGGGCAAGGATCTACGAACATTTAATATTCTCAAAGAAACAGCTATTGGTAAGATGTTTCGATATGTTGGGACAATTTTTAGACACACAACAAATATTGGCGCTTAATAGAATTAGAGACACGTATGTTCTAACAGGGAATGGTGCACTACCCCATTTTGCCACAATTCTTCGCGACTATCTGAATCACGGTTTTTCCAATAGATAGATCGGTCGTGGCTCTCCCAAAGTTTGGGGCTCCCCGGTCACCTGACTGGCTCCATTAGACTTTTCCGTCTGGGGTTTTTTTACCAGTTGAAAATCTACAGCATTTAACAAAATAAACAACGTATTACATTCGCAGAAGCCTAAATTACATGCGAGGTGGTCACGTTGAAATTTACTGAAATATTTGTCCAACTAAAAAAGTTAGACGCTAATGAGCCGATTTCTCAAGTTTTTTACTCTGTTTGAAATTTCTCTTATTTCATTATTTGCGATTTTGACAATATCTGCTATCCTTTTCTTTTTATTTTGTCCTTTTAATTTAGACTTCAAAAATACTCCTAAGCGAGAATTTTTCCCGTCCATTATCGCAAATAACAATGGGAATAATACGGATAACCAAGAATATGTTGCAGTATCAACATCTTTTTAGGCTTTTTTATTTCATTTACTTATTTTGGAACTGTGAAAAGATGCTGACGGAGGAAACTGGTCTTGAAAACAGCATCGTAAGGAGATAAGGTTTTTTTTTTTTGAGTCGAGGAAGCAGAAGGAAGATAAGGTTTCAGTTTCCATTGTTCTTGAAAAGAATGTCGCGAAAAGGAATGATGACTTTGGGTCAACACATTTATTCTTTAAGGACGGATGCCTTGGTTTTTCTTCTTGAGGCTCGAGATTGATGACTATGTATGGTTATCTTTCTCTTTTCTTGCGTAATTCTTTTAAAGCATACCATACGACAGCTTCTTCTGGTTATGCTCAGTCAAATAATTAAAACTTCTTGTAATATTATCTATCCGTTCATGCATGTTCACGAGAGAAACAAAAAAATCAATATACTTTAGTCATGAAACGACTCGTAAAATAAAGAGCACCTTTATCATTATAATGTATGAACCCCGTGGACATGCAATACAACTTAAATTCATCTGAAAATGGAAACATACAAATCTTAGATCGTGAAATACTGAATATTATATCATTCTTCTACTAAAAGTTGTTTAAACTTTTTTGAAGAAGCATTAAGAAAAATATCGGCATCTAACTCTATTTTCCAAGAAAGACCAGAGTAGTTCGATGATGTTGAGATTACATATGAAGGAAGAAGTTAAACAATGGCTTCAAGCTCCTCAATGCAAGATTAGACATTGCGGGCAACATGAATGGGAGCATTGTCATCTCCGAGAAAGAAGGTCTACTCACAATTAATGGTCCATGCCACTCACTCAGACTTGGAAGGAAGTAATAATTGAGCTTGCAGAAAATCACGATATGGCCGCCCAGATCATGACGGAATCTTCACCATGGCTCACCGTTGAAATTAAACTATCCGAATTGCAATCTTCTTTTTAGACCGTTCCTGCATATTAACCCGTTGGTGATGGGAAGAGTGTGAAGGACGACCGCGTCGGACCACGTGACTTGCTTCAACTAGCATAGGATTTGTGCTTATAGCACCACTGATTTCTTCGTGTTTCATTCACCTGCGTTATCAGAAACTTGTGACCATTCCAGGTGGGCCATGAATATAAATGAACATGTTGTCATGACTTTCGATACCGTTACTCTCGATACACATAATAAACTGAAATGGTGAAGACTGCACCTGGTATTAGCTAAGTGTACCTACGTGGAACTGGGAAATGCATTTTTTACAAATATACTATACAAATGTATGATTATTTGATTATACAATACAGTAAAAAGATAAGAATAAATTTCGTCTGAGAAAGATGATAATTGGTATAGTCTCGTATACAATATCATTGAAATAACAGAACAAATGCACATTGTTCAGAATACAGGTGCACGTAATAAAATGGCATGAGGTAGTACACTCGAGATCTTAAGGCGAAATTTTCAACAAAAATTCATATATTTTAATGAAGTATTTATATTTAATTTAAAATAATTCTGTGCATTCAAAACGTTATTTAAATGTGCAGAGGAACAATAAAAACACCAGTTTTAATTAAAATTTTCTCGACAGTTTCCTGATAAGGTGATCGTCAAGTAATAAGAGAAGTGAAAGGAATGAATAAATGCATAGACTTGAATTCTAAATAAAAAGAGAGAGAGGGGAGAAGATATTAGATTAAAAATACCATTAAAATTCTGGTGTTTAAATTATCGACCTTAGATAACGAATTCATAAATAATTCACATCTTTAAACTTTCTCACCTTTAAATAAATGTAATTCAAACCTGTGTTTTTCCTTCATTTTAATTAGATCAATATGCGTTCTATGTCAACAGGCGATGGGAAGGCCTTTATATTTCACAACGTGACCATATGAACTGACCCTTACATTAAGACTGCAATGATTTTGAAAATTCATTATTTTTCTAAACTATTATGTCTTGAGTTGTTTGCATAGTGTATGATTATTATATGTTTTAGACGAGTTGAAGAAGGCAACGAACCGAAACGCGTCGAATTTGTGTTTCTAATTAATGTTGCTTATAAATTTTCATTATGCACTAATTATTTTTCATGACTTGTGAAATAAAACCATGTTTTTAATAAAATACACAAAATATTTTAATACATTTTCCTTTAACTTGAATTGTAAACGTATTATCTTGAATATATTTTTAATGGTCAAGTCTACAAATCTCTTTTAACATATAAAGTCAAACTGTGATTTCAATAATACTTAAATTTATTCCATTTCCCAATGCATTTCGCCTGTTGGCATTTTCAGGAGAATGTATTACATATTTGTTTTTAATTGTTTCCTGATCGTTACAATAGCTGAAAATGCCGACAGGCAAAATGAATTGGGAAATAGATAAATTTAAGTATTACTGAAATTACGGTTTGACATATTTGTAATTATAATAGAAAATCTACATATTTTGCCATATCTCTGTTAACATTTTGAATTAGTAGTCATCTAATACAGAAGTTATGTACGTTTAATTATATTTTATTGCACTTATGAGGTAAATAACGAGATATTTATCAATATTTTTAATCTCATTAAGCAATTTATTTTTTAAATCGCTAAAAACCTTTTTTATATTCACTAGTTATATTCGCCTGATGTTAATGTTTGGTAGATCTCAGTGTAATTTTTCCATCCAGATGGCAGCCAAAATATGAGGAAAGATAAGCGTCTTAGCCCCAAATTTTCGGTAAATAAACTCCGGCGTTAATTAGTTCCTGACGACCAATTAAGGTCATTTTTGAGTAAGGCAGTTTCCCATACGGGATTTTTTGTTTATAATGTCTGCTTTATTAATTTGTTTCCTTGATTCTTAGGTTTCAATTTTTTTTTTTATTTTAGCCCTTGCAACTGATTTTACCTTTGACATAGCAAATTTTGTAATTTATCTGATTCTGAAGCCATAAATCTTACAGGAGACTAAAACTCATCGTTATCATTTGATGATTGAGAATTTTCCCCGAACTAATTACTACATTTTCCGCCGGGGCAATTTTATCAAGATTGCTCTAAATCGGCGTGCGCGCTTCCACTTATTGTGTGACAAATATTTTCAACAATTCTAAAATCTAAAAAGTTTAGAATATTTAAGGTAAATTACAATCATGCAATTAACGATGGAACCAGAAAATTAATAACGCATCAAAAAAGGCAATTGTCTATATTTACTCGAATATTGTCACGTTCTAGATGTACAGTATTAAAGGGGAAGAATTATTTGTTTGCTTCTACGTAATTTGGCATTTACCAATATCATAAAGTACACAAATAAGAGCGTAACCAAATTTCCATGTAATTCAGCGTGAATGCATCTTCTCTCTCGGAGTTTATTTATCTATACACTCTCGTTAAAAGGAAACTCAAAATTGGAAAATGTTTTTGGATGTTTTTAAATACTCAGTATTGAATATCTCTAAATAGCGCCCATTTGCGGATTATTTCAATAAACAGTGTTTTAAATAATGAGTAAAAAAATTCAAAAGATAGAAAGGAAATGAATTAAATAAATAAAACTAAATCAACTACCATAAATTAAAAATAGTTATGTATATTATAAAACCAAATTAAAAAAATTTATAAGAATTTTTATTTATTCGCAAACAATTTTTATTGAAATTATCTACAAAACGACAGCGAGTAAAACATCTACCAAAGAAATCCCCTATTGGCTTATAAGTCATTCAAATTTAGTCTACTTTCATTTTTTATTCCTTTAAATTTAATAAAATCCCAGTTCTAAAAAATTAAAATATTAACCGCAAAAGAAAGATTAAAATAGCTCTTTACGCAATTGGGTTGTGGTTTTTATCTATCTTAGTTTTAAGATCAATTATAGCGCATACTTCCATCATTTTCGATTAAACCCATTCTATAAAATTAGACTTCAATAAATTAGTACTATTGATTTCTAATCAAGTCGCATTCAAACTGTATTTTATGGTTATAATTAAGGTATCGCATAAACAGTAATTTTTTTTTCTACTCTTCCCTCCATCAATTTTCAATGTGTATAATTTAATCAGGAAGCACTGACAAATCGCATGCGCTTGTAAATCGATTGATGGTTCAATGAAGCAGCATCCTCAGAAATGGAACAAAGGGACTAATTACATGTGATCATCACCAAAACATTTATTAATATTGAAGTTCCTTTGCAAAGAGATTTCATTAGTCTACACAGATCGCTCAGATATATTAAGCGAATAATCGGCTTAATTAGCACGCGTGTACAGACTTATTTCCTAATGTTCATTTGTTCTATACGTTTACTGTTAATAAACGTTGCACGTCGGAAAGATAGTCGTTTACAGTTAGAACATTACCAATTTAATTAAATTTTTTTAGAGTAATCCATCAGTGTTTGAGTCTGCGTATGTGTTCGTTTATTTCAGCGAAAACTGACAGTTAATAATGTAAATATTTTTGAGCCTTTATCTGGTAACTAAGCAGGTTCATTTCATCGTTCCGATCGCGAATGGACAACGTGTACAAGTTGAAATATAGTTGTATAAAAGCAGAAGCAATTTTTGCTTTCATAATTGCCAAATCGCTGTAGAGTTCTGCCTATTCTCAATGTCATTTAAAAGTCTGTGTTTGCTAATATCTTCCACAATTATGTTATTTAAATTTATCATATTTCACAAAACACTGAAAATAATTGCATAATAAAATGCAAAACACAGCGCAGATTATACGCGGTAAGCACAATGATTTTTTCTCTTTTTTTTTTGCATTTAAACATATACTGTATATATATATATATATATATATATTTAGGTCCATAATGAGGGCATGCTTAAAGCCTGATATCTATATTAGTCAAAAGAGTGTTTCAGAGACTTGATTTTGAATCAACTGATAAAGTCCAGTTGTATTTAAGTCAACGATGCCATGTTTTGTTGCCGTATCATGACACTTAATGCCACAATATTTTTCACAAAGATAGCCAACCACAATTACTTTACCAACGATAGCCTGTAGATTGTTTAGGATGGATTAACATATCTAGATTGAACTGATTTTTAGGAAATTCGGGAAATACATAATTTTCTTCTAATTTATGAATGTAAATTTTAGAAGCGAGTTATGAATGTACATTAATTTGGAACAAAGACCAGCGAGAAAGTCGATCGATTTTTTTTTATTATTATTTTGGATAGGTAGTTGTTTGCATGATCCCCTCTGACTTTTCGGGGCGTGCTAATAATCTCTATACATATTAAGGTTGCATAAGGATAATACACGTATATTGCAATGCTGAAAACTATTATACTAGAATGGCTGTAAATGTAAATAAAACAAGCTGAAACTGGCACCCTGATGCCTATCCGGTTCAAATTTAATAATAATGTGGTTCTTTTTAGAGGAATTAAAATACATGTACCAATTATCACACTTAAAGGTCAAAGAGTAATTGTTATATGAAGAGTACAGACGAACAGGGCAAACCAATAAGCAACTTAACACTTCTGCTAAATAATAATTAAGTTTTTACTAAGCCCTATGTAGCTTTGCCCCTGAACAATTGAAATCAAGCACCTGGAGCTGAGTCGTGTAAATTTTCTTCCCTTCCAATAATATTTACAAGTTCAGTTCTTAAACATAACGAAAAAAATGCCCGTTTACAAATCCATACATCTTATGGTCCGAACCGACTTCCTAACTCAAAATTCCAGCGCGGCAATCCAGTCTAAAGTAAATAGTCATGAAGTCGGCTATTAAAACCAATGTATGAAACTTTAGCCTTAGACGTTATAGAGCGTTGAAAATATGAAAAATACAGTATGGTAAAACCATTAAGCCGATCCTTATTTTCGCTACTTGAATATTTTTTCGTGAAAATCTACCAAAAACTACGAACAACTTGATTTTGAGTTGAATTCACCTTTATTTTTGAGATCTTCGGATTGCTGTAAAACGGCACTGCAAATAGATAAAATGCATGGCAACCAGATGAATAATGAAGGAAAAGAGCTCTATTAAATTGCATAAGAAACCTGTTAAAATCAATCAACATTTTTTGCTATTATTCAGGCCGATTCATCCAGCTACTAAGAAATAAACCCTTAAAACATCCGTATAACTAAAAGGTAATGTTTGTATTAGTGTGCCCTATAGATTCAAAAACTACTCGGCCGATTTCGTTGAAAATTTCACCGTTTATTTAAAGAAATAAAGAAAATAGTTACCAGAACTGTGGCTATAACATCAATAAACACCAAGAAGCCAACCGCTTTTCCACAACAAGGTTTTTATTCACCATGGATACGTATTTCGGATGCTATGCATCCATTTTTCAACATGATTCTGAGCAGGGCCGTAGTGAGGGGGGGGCGCCTAGGCACCTACCCGGGGCCCCCTGTAGATAGGGCCCCCCATTCAATGTATGGTCCCAGTCTAAAATGTCACAATTATTTTCTGTGAAGTAATATTAGCACATGTGGTCAATACTTGAATTTTGGATAGGTCTGTGTTAAATTTGTTTTTGGGTAAGCTTTGTTTAGGGCCCCATAAAAGCTGATTTGCCCAGGGCCCAAAATTTTTTCTCACTACGGCGCTGACTCTGAGTGACAGCTGTTATCATTGTATTCATTTTAAGTAAACCAATTGTGGAAGGTATCAACTTAGGCAACGAAAATGCAGTGATAAAGTGGTAATGAAATCTCAAAGTTATCTCTATATGTTTGCAAACTTCCCAGTAAGCATATTCTTCTCCCAACGAGATACTAAATCATAAATTCCTTTTTTATAAAAGTCACGAGTTTTACAGCTGAAAAACACGCCCAGTTCATGTTTTAGCTATTCTTCTGTCTTGAAGCACTTGTTTCTCAAATGGGTATCAAGATGTTTTCATTGGCGCCAAATATTTAAAAGGTACTGTTGCGAAGTGATCATCTATACTCTACCTTCTATTATCTTAAAACTACTATCTAAGATACATAAAATCTATTTGAAATCGAAATTAGATTTCCTATAATTCCATGAGGTAAAAACTTAAAAAAAATAATGACTATTTGTGTGGAAATTTGTAAGTTATATTAAAACACTTTTCCTAAATTTTGAACTTATTGAGTTTGAAAATTATCTGAGACCAGAACATCAGGACTTCAAAATTAACTACCATATACTTGCAAAAGTAAATTTCATCATTATTCATTATTATTTTTTAAGTTTTTCTACCTCATAGAATTATAGGAAGTAATTTATTAAAAACACTCCATAAATGAACAACATACATAAACTTTATTTTCAAATTTCGGGATGTGTGGTGAAAATAATGTTGCGTCTGCGTAGATGCTACGCAACTTTTTTTTTAATAATAGAAATAAACACTTTCAAATACGGCTATCGAATAGTTGATTAAATAATGCATTGAATATAAAATGTTTCGTTTTATCATTCCTAATCAACATGTGGTACGAGTTTTGCATGGGAACCGGTTCATTTTATCTTTGTGTTAATTTATCTTTAAGCAAAAACCTTCTCAAATTTGTGAGCGTGTTAAACAAATTTCACACCTCACAAACGTGAGAACTCTTTGGTTAAAGATAAAACAACACTTAAACCTAGCAATGAAACGCAATAAAAAATAAATAAAAACACAACAAATTCAGATAAGTTTTTTACCTGCGCCTAAAACTTATCGCAGGAAATTAATCTAGAGAGGGTAAAATAATACTAGTATTTAAATATACGTTTAATATCACAACTAAAAAGAAAGATAATCTGGAAGAGAGAAGGGAAGTGGAAAGTTAGAAATAATTACCTTGATGAATTCTCGAACGAAGGCGAGAAAAAATCTCGAACGAAAGGAAAGGAAGTCGCGATAAAAAGAGAAATTTAAACTATGAAAAAAAGAAAGTAAATAAAAGCAGCTTCCCCCCATTTTCTTTCTCTCTCTCTCTCTCTCTCTCTCTCTCTCTCTCTCTCTCTCTCTTCTGTGTTGCTACAGAACAAAAGGAAAAGAAAGAACTAGAAAGAAAGAAAAACGTTTTCAATGAATGAGAGTCCCAGCTACAACTTTTTTCTCCTTCTCAGACGTTGTTAAAGTAGCATCTCGTGACAGCTATTATTCATCCAACTCAAGACACCGTAAATTATTCTAACATGTGCAAATAAAAAAGCAGGAGGGAAGGGATTTCAACTTTGTCACATGTAAATTTGCTCAAAATTACAAACAAATAACAGGGATTTAAAAATAGGATTAACTTGTAAAAAATAAATTCTTCTTCACCATCGTTTGAATCATCATTTTTTTCCTGACAACTTCAATTATCGCTTATTCTCATTTTTCTTATCAAGCTAAACAAAAAAGAAACATCATTTATTCTAATGTATATGAATTTCAGAACAATAATAATGTCCTTGTGAAATCGATAATTGCTTAATTTCCACACAAATAATAAAAATCTATATTGATATTTTGTGTCTCATATAATTTTCCTGGAAGCAAGCATGTTATGCATCGAATTGCTATATTTTTTGAATATACATTGTTCTGTGTTGCAAAAGTTGACATCTGTAAGTCATTTACGCCACCCGTAATAAACCCGTACGAGTAAAATATAACATCTGCAAAGAATGGTCCAAATAAGATGAAACTTAACATACACCTAGATAGATAGCTAATAAGTGATTTCGAGGATGCAGTGGTGAAAGAGAAGTAAATGGTGGCTTGAATCATTAAAGCAGTAATACGGTGCAGCATCGACTGGACCAATAACGACACATATGGCATTCATCTTAATTCCATAATTCATTGTCATTACCGAAGACATTGAGCAGATGCAAAAAATTGACGACAGCTCAAGTTCACCATTGGAGAGAGGTCTTGAGATCGTGAAGGCCAATGCAGTATCTGCACATAACACAACGAATTGCAGCCCTTGAGTCAGAGCGGCTAAACTGACAAATGTCCAGGGGCCCAATTGCGTGTGTATGTATATACAGGGTGCTTGCAATGAGGATTGTGGGTGACCCGTTCATCGGATTTTGGTAAATTTTTTTGTTTTGTTTTATTTGGAATTTGCTGTTGAACAAATCTGCAACTGGAATTCTTCGTGTATCTCTTACGGTTTTCGAGATAGAATTTGGACGTGCCCTAATTTGCATATTTGAGATGATGAAAGATAGAGCACCCTCAAGTTCCTATTCATTCCCTGTATTGTTGTCCAAGATAGGAAGGGTGACTCACCCTGTATATAAACCGAACAAAGGGGGCCCCCGATAAAAGTTTCTAGCCAGGGGCCTTCACGCTTCTAGTTACGCCGGTGCCTTGAGTAACGTTTTCATTGTGCTGTCAACGTATCTTGAACTGCTGTCGAAGCTGAAGGCATTCCAAAACTCGACACATCAGGATGAAGAGCTGTTTGATTCTATGATGACCACATCTAGACAAATACGAGATACGCCCGACACAGGCAAGGAGAATTGCACGCATTGATATTGGTAGCACTCAATGGCTAATCTCACTTTAGAAATTAGAACTGACGGTTCACACTAATCTGCGATTAAAGATTATTCTATATGTTAGGATTTCCATAGATACCAGTACATCTTGTCAAATGGAACTGCTATCATGCTGAATGGCGTGCACTAATGTTTATCCATAATTCTTCTCGCGCTCTGTCCAAATTTTACCAATAAATGCTAATAAATGCTGCGAATAGTTTCGTTTCCACCATAATACGACGCAATGACCGACTAGCAGCATGCAGTCCTTATTGAAATAACTGTAAAGACGATTTTGAAACAGAACAAATTGACTAAGTGATTTCTGCATCCAGTAGACAAATACCAAACTTAATTATAATGACTTGTATTCTGCTTTTATCTCGTACACGCAGCTTTGCAACTGCACTCATTCTTTTACATAATACAACAACCTAAACGTATCCTTTAATTTGCTTAGAGATCCGATCAAACCTCCCGTATTATAGGTTTGAGGGTTACAGAACATAAAATTAAAAAACAGTACATCATCAGGCAAATTTACAAGGGATACTCTGATGACACGACCCTAAAATGACAAGTTCTCATATACAAAGTTTTCAAAACCCTTCTTCACGAGAAAAGTCCATGTTCAACAATTCTATCGATAGAAATTAAACCCAAAGACATCGGCCAAAACGTCATATATGACTCGTTTAAATCTTATTAAATCTTCATCAATCAAAAGACGTAGTGGAGACACGAAATATTATAAAGATGTAAGAATACAAAGACTTTAGGTCAAGCTATGACTGCAGGATTATTAAAATTTAAGGAAAATTCATCAATACGCCTTAACACTGCATTAAGCTTGACTTTTGAACAACATCGTCTTGCCTTGAAGAACCTGTAAGCAGAAGAATGGACCGGTTTCACTTAAATGCATAAAGAATCTTTAAAACAAACTTGTAAGCAAATGTTTCCTTTGTTTACACGAGTCTTAATTCGTAATTCAAGTCGAGTGGAATTAAGTTTCGATGCTTGAAGAATTTTTAGCAAGAGCAGAGTAAATGCCTTTCCGTCACTAATAAGCATTTTCAGCTGGCACTGCACTTGATAAATTCATCACTGTAATAACGTATTCACTGTTAAGAGCATCTTTGCTTTAAGTTTTGAACAAACTCTAAAAGTTCAGATTGTTAAGAATATTTAAGTTAAATTTAAAATTTGCATAACTCTAAACAAAATAGTTTTGATAAGTCAAAAGTTTCGCCCATTTTTAATATTTGAATATTTACAAGTATAATACGTTAGAATTTCTTAAGCCGAAAAGCACACTTTTCTAAAAATAAATATTCCATGCAACTTATTATGTACGAGGTGTTTTTGGATAGTCTTCAACCATAGTTAGTATAACGAAAATAGTTAAGGAGAGTGGATTGAAATGAGCATGTGTGAACAATGACGACCTCACTGTATTGAATAAGCATGTGTCTTTTGTGGCCGCCGCATTCAAAACGGTTCAGCGGGGAGCCAAAAATCTGCCTCAAATTTTGCGTTAATAAGCTCAATATATTATCGCGTAGATTCGGGAGATTCGGAAAGCTTTCGAGGAAGATGCAATGAGTAGATTGCAAATTAAGGCGTGGCAAAAACCCTTCAAAGATGGCCGAGAATCTGTTGAAAATGATCCACGTTCTGGAAGGCTTGCAAAAAGCAGAACACTTGAATTGTGAAGAAAACCATGGAATCATTGTTGTATGTGCAGTATTTCTTGTATCTTCTTGAATAAATGTCTATTTTTCATATTACATGGCTAGACACTTTGCGGATAGGTGTTATATACGATATACCTCCACGTAGTGAGCATTGCTATGTTGTTGAGTACAAAGCACGAGAGGCAAAACAGTTTCGCCTCATTTAGGGTTGGTTTTATAACAATTCTGAATGCACCACATCATTCTCGAAGAGTACAAAATAAATTCGACGTTTTTACCAAAACTGAAATTTCTAAAAGCAAATTACCTGACATGTAATTTAAATGTCTTTCAAATTTAAATTCGATCTAAAGACGTTGTAATTCTTATAGCTATCTGTAGCTTATATTTTTGGGTTATATATATATTTTAATTCTCTGACTAAACAAAATTATTTTTCTGCATCTACTTGTAAATCTATGACTTTGCTTTACCTAAATACCAGAGCTTGTATCTTATGTCCTCGCGGTACCACCCTGCAAGAAGGTTTTTAGCCTCGATCTTCTTTCGATGATAACAGTATGTTTGCCCAAAGATTGACAGTGCTTTTATCCATAGATAATTTAAGCGCCGATGAAAGTTTGGGATGGTCCCATTTTCTGCCAAAAGAAAATCAGTTACTGCTCTCGTTTGTGACCTACCTATAAAGCTAACCGTTTCGCCACACCTAGTATGAAACGATGAAACTACATGAACGATGATTAAAGGTTGCTATACAAAAAATATTTAATCTTTCCAACAAATAAAAATCGAAAAAAGTTTATAAGTTTAAGGTTTGCATTATCACCCTCTCGTATATTCATTCTCGCTCTAAAATCTTAAAATGCAATCGTAATAATGTTTCTTTGGCAAATTCAAAATACAAACTTGCTATTACTTCAAAGATGAATTAACTTTTTCTTCACATTACTTTTTTTCCCCAAAATGCATAATTCTCTCATAATTAAATAGTAAAATAAAAAGCCATTCATAAATCAATGTCTAATGACAATGTTTTTTTCTCAGGAAGTATTTCTAACGAGGAAGGAAGAGAGTAAAAAAAAAAACACTCTTTACTGTATTGACTAACCTAACCTTCAGCTTAATTGAGATTACGAAATAATGCGAAATAAGAAAAAAATCGCTGCAAATATAGAATGCAAAACTTGACAAAAATTTGGATTTTAAAAAAAGGATGAAAGTAAAGAAGTTTTCAGTATTAGGGTGGATACGTGAAACAGCTTGAAGAAATAATTGATCAAGAGTAGGAAATAGAAAAAAATTATTTGTGACACTTTCTATAATTATATTTTATTGCATTGTAATTTATGGCATGCAGAATTATGTATAATACATAAAAGTAACAGAATAAAATCAGTAGATTACAGTAAATAGCAGTTCGCATGCGCAATAATCCCTTTTGAACAGGCAGACACCATATATAGCTGTGGCTTCAGTCTCCGTGATGCATTGCGTCATTAACTGACTGGGAAATACGGTTAGTTATCCATTTCTTTATAGCCAGAAACATGACAGCAGCGGACATGCATCGCCATATCAGTAACGTATAAGGACCAAATGCAATGGACCAGTGATGTGGCTGCTCCATTCTGCTCAAACGGAAGCTCTAATTAGATCTTCTGGTTGGAAACAACTTGACTACCATCTGTGCTGGTACCTAAAGGAGTTTCTCGGTAGCCTGCGTTTCAGCGACGATGAAGAAGTGAAAACTTCGTGGCTTTCCTCTCAGGTGGCAAACTTCTGTGAAGTGCGCATGCAGAAGCTCATTGAGCATTTGATTAAATAAATTTGGAAACCACGTGGAAAAATAGTTAAAAGTGTGTAGAATCTAGTAAAGAATATACATACAGGTTGTAACATAAAGGTTCATCACATTTGAATCGTAAATCGCTCGGCAGCCATTGGTCGCAGATCAATGAGCCGCATTTGAAAGAAGAGAACGGCAAGTTTTTGTTTAATGCTGGTAGAGGTCTCTAGGATGCATCTAGAAGACGTAGGGAGTCCCGTCAATTACTGTCAAGATTGCAAATGCACAACAGAAAGCGTTTTTGTGGCCACCTCGATCCCCAGACCTCACTGTTTGGGACTTCTTCTTGTGGGGATACTAAAAGACAGAGTTTTTTGCCCCTCTTTAGGCAAATCTGGAGGAGCTAAAAACTCGAATAACAGCCGCCATTCGTGAAGTGACTCCAGATATGCTTCAGCATGTATGGGAGGCTTTGATTAATGGCTAGATGTGTGTCGTGCAACAGGAGGAGGAACATCGAACATTTGTAAACAAAACTTAAGATTATTACAAACATTTCAGTATGTTGCCCTTCTCTGTATCTTCATTTTTAAAAAAACAATAGATTTTTGATGAACCTTTCTATTACACCGTCAAGAGTCCAAAAAATGTACTCACTGTTTGATAGTCCATATCTTGTTACAAATTTGACTTGCAAGTACAATTTTGGCACTGTGAGCGAGTTATGGTAAGTGTTCGAAATGACCATCACCAGCTTCTAAACAACGTCGATGGCGCCGAACAGCACACCGAATTACGGTTGTCAGTGGCAGCACATGTCCACACAGATCATACAAACTTCCTTGCAAATTCCTCATCCTCGCGAACCATGTGCTTAAACTAATCATAGTACTCCATCCTTCGATCCGGGTCATCCTCATTCATCGCGTGTAGAAGTCTTGGAATGAACACTTTCCACTTTGCACCCTTCAGAATGCATTTTATACTTGACCGGCTCACCCCACTTACGAGCGCTCTCTGGTTCACCACCGACCACCAGCACCACCTACCACGACAAATTTCATAGCTTTCGCATGAGATTAGTAAGTGTAAGTCTTTTTGTTTCGAAAATTACTGAATTAGAAACAGTGAGTATATTTTTTGGACCCATCTGTATATACTGTATAGTAATTTTAATTTTATTGCAAAACGGATCTTACTTTAGAAACAACCCTCGTATATACAAACTCTGGGCTTAAACTTTAGATGCATGCAAAAATTGTCAGACTATCAAGGTTTCTGGTTGCAGTAAAAACTCCGTTTCAAAGACGCATTTCGTTTCTAGACCACGGTTACATGTAACTTGCCAGATAATTTTTTTTAATTTTTTTATTGAGATCCAATACGTTCATCCAGGACCTGTATGGCCAGAGGCCGACGAGTATGGGTCCCTGAATGGACGACTAATGTAGGATGGTTGCAGCAGCCGGGGGAGGGGGGGGTGAAGATCGTGTGTCACCATCCAGTGACTAGCCGTGCCTGATGTTGCTTAACTTCACAGTTGTATTTTCAGTGAAAGCCCACCAGGTCGCGGCCTCCCCCATTTTATTATTCAGGGAGCATATGTCCTCTACTCCTTTCTCACAGGTGGAGGCGTAATTTAATTTTTGGAAATAGAATATTAACAAGATCTAAATAATTACTCAAAAATCGAATTTAATTAGCGCTCAAAAGTTTATCAAAAATGTTTAATGCATGCGCCCAACTTCATATGCTTATTGCATTACTTACGTTAAATTAATTATAAAATTCAAGCTCTTGTAGAAACTTTAAAGAGTTAGCTTGGAATTATTTCTATTAAAATAAAGTTTAACAGCCAGAAGCATTTTAAAACATGAGAAATTTCCTAAAGGATTTCATTATCGTTTTGGATTTACAACAAGATTTCGTAGGTTTTAAACCATTGTCAATTGTAATTAACAGCTTAAATACAAATTATCAGACATGATATGCATGATAAACCAAATGGAAGTCCGTTATTTTATTAGATGAGAAAATGGAATTATATGATAACGAAATCAATAGCGCAAATGGCAACTTCGCATCAAAACACAATATCCAGGTGATTTTGGCGATTTATCCCATACGCGTCAATGTTTATCAACATTGTCAATACGCTTCATTATACCTGTGACAAATTAATTTAAAATCACTACTCACTGAGCTGGAAGCAGCCAGCCTTAGAAAACAAAAGGATGCGACAAACAGCAGACATGTTCCATCCTTTATGAAAAATATGTAAAACTAAGTTTTTGAAAAAAAAAAAGGTTTTATTTTAAAGTAATATTCGAGTGAATTCTAAAAATCCAGAAAGATTTTATAAATTATTTTCTATTTTAGTAGCAAAAGTAAAAAGAAAAGTAGAAAATTTCGTTGGTTTTAGAATTGATTAGGGATTTGAGAGAGGGTCTACTGTATGGCTCCCATTAAATAATCGAAAGGGGCCCTTTCCCCATTTTTGGAGCTTGGATCCCGGAGGCCAAAAATTTTGAATCCAAATTTAGCCATTCGCTCTTCCCCTTTGCATGAATAGGGAGAGATTGCGACGTTGAGTTGCACCACGGCCACCGGGGAGAGGGAAGAACTTCGCCTACATTAGAATACCATTAGAAGCAACATTTCCAGATACAGTCCATTAATTATGAAATAATCACGCCCATTTATTCGTGGTGTCCTTTCATTTATTATAAGGCCATTCATTATTTTTTCATGATAAAACAGCATCCTGAAAGCAAAAAATATCGACAGCGGAAGCATGCCAGCATTATATTCTATTTCAGAGAATTTATATAAATAATCTCATGACTTCTAACCCTGTAAAGAATTTCTGGAAAAGTCATTTAACTGTGTGGAATAAATGTATGATTTTGTTTTATACTGCTTAAAATTAATTTTTCATATACTTTACTCGTGAGTGATTCCTTCGAGTGCTTTTATTAAGCAGTTATCTCAGAAAAAAATAATATTTTCTAAATTCTAATATAAAAACTATGAGAAAGAAATTCTTAAAAATCTTACTTAAAGGTAAACTCCACACCCAAAACAACTTTGTTTAAAAATGAAAGATGAAGGTCTCAATAACAACGTAGCATGTATAAAAATTTTCAATTCGAACAACTTTTATTTTTTCCCTCCCCCTGCAATCGACACTGGCGCCATGTTTCGGAAACTGCAACGTCACAAGTTGCCGAGAAGTGCGAAGGAGTTTCGATTTCGTGACGTCACACATTGGACGCTATCAGTTAGTTGTCAGTTGGGCATCGAAATGGACTATGATTATGAAACAAGACCGATAGTGACGACTGCTATTTTGATAACAGTGACAGCGATATGCAGGGGCCGTTAGCAGAATTAAATGCTACTGTAACTTCTGCGATATACAGCCCTATGCATTAAACCGTGAAACGAGATCTTCTGCTTGCCGCATCGGCGTGTGCACCTTAGGGCGGCGTGTGCCTTGCACAGCAAATAAGCCTACCTCCTCATTCCTTCGTCAGTTAGCACATGCGGTTGCGGTCGTTGTTCTTGAAGAACGCCAGGCCCGTTGAGAAAGGGAAGAGCATCTAGTTCCATCTTATACGTGATCTAGTTTCAGCGAATTTCTTGTTTGAATTGAAACTGAATTTAAAACGGCGGATGTGTAGACAAAGCAAGACGCTTCGAAATGAGCACACGATGCTGTTTGGAGTTGGATACTAGTTCCTCGCTGTCAAAAACTAATCCACTGTTTTTTAATCGATTCTTATTCTGGAAATCTATGAAACGTGAAATTTCTATCAGACTGTCTATTTACACATCCAAACAGAGACAAATTGAAGGCATTCCGACATAAAACAGGTTAGCAAAATCTTCGATATGTAGAATCGTTCTAAGCGAAACTAGAAAGCGACTAGAATCTCGGCGACGAAATTCCCCGAGGTTCTCGCAGCAGGAAATGACACCTTGTTCCGCTGTGTTCTCTGGAGAAGAGGATGGAAGATCCCACGCAAATTTTCAATTTTCCGAGGCATTTTTCTTAATAAAATATTAGGAAAAATCGAAAAATTTTGAGTGATATATACTCTATTAACCTGGATTAATGTTAAGATGCAAAAAAAATACAGTCGATTTTTTCCGTGGAGTTTACCTTTAAATCAGAAATATGTTTTTTGAAGAATTACCCCAAAATATCAGCGTGTTTATTGTTACCAAATCTATTGCAATCGATAACACGCGTAATTTGAAAGTTATGTAGGTAGAAGAAGCAGTACATTAAAAACTTTGTTTTAAGATATTAATTCGTAATTTTATGCAAGACATCCCAAATTTTCATTTCAAATCACAATCCATTTTATATCTAAATTACCCATAACTTTTCTATACTTTAAATGTTCCCCATGCTTTTTTCTTGGTTTACTGCCAAATAAAGTTAATCTCTAGGAAAAATATCCGGTGGCAGTAAGCTTGTCCCAGTTTGGAATTTAGTGACCCTTAATGTAAGCTATCAAATACTGAATCATATTTTGAGTTCACCTTTATGAGAAAAAAATAATTCCGGAAGTTCTCTATGTAGACTCCAAATTAAAATTCTCAGTTAAAAAAAAATCCCAAAAGAAGACCGTGTAAAAATTATGCCACCAAATTAAGCTTGAGTATCTTAATTTTTAAAATTCTCATAAAAATTAACCGACAATCAACTTCTGCATTAAATTTAAACTTTTCCTTTAAATATTGTAACCATAATATCTTATGAAACATCAGCAACATTTCGCAAATTTTCACATTTATGCTTTTTTTTTTTTAATGAAAACAGACATAATGAAGCGTCGATTTGTATAGTTTCTGATTTAGAAATATGACCTTTTACCTTTTAACTACCTCATCAGTAAAAATTTTAGAACCACCCACAGTACTTAACAGACTGAATTAACGTTAGACCACTTATATCGATTGGTGTTCTTATAAAAGGCTATAGACGAACATTAAACCGTAATAAAGTGCGCACGGTCATTAACGCCAAAGTGATCTCTAGTACAGAATATGATGCAAGTGTCTGGAGTAATACATCAAAAATGAATTTATCTCGTTTAAAAATAGGATCTAATGATAGCATATAATGACATTCTCCCAACGGCTTTCATATCGAATCGTTCAGGCATCTATTACTCGTTATTGTAATAGGTTAAATGTCTATTATGTGAATTTGCTAATGCTTTATTTAGAAACGAACACCCGGAATCGTTTATTCAAGTAGGCCCAAAAGTTCTCTAGATCATCTACGTTTTAGCCAAGTAGATAGCTGAAATTTGTTAAAAATAACTATTATTTTTGTAGCCTATAATACAATGACCATAAGGAACTCTTCTCCTTTGGGCAATCTGAACTCTCTTTGCTAATTAACTAATTCCCATTTCAATAAACGGATTTTTGATATAGCCTGAAAACCAGAATTCAAGTAATATTGATGCTTAAATGATTGTATACTTGTTAAATTGTACTGTTATCAAAAGCATTCAGACAATCACAGTATTGGAAAATTAGCTTCAGTTATAAAATAGTTACGCGGTCCTCTATTATCTTATATGAGAATAGCCATGCATCAAGCATACTTTCAATCAATTTCCGGAAGGTCTCGAGGAATGGCTCGCTATTGATCATGCCAAGATGGCTGCTAGAGATGAGAGTGAAGTCGGTCGTTGTGTTTCATTTCGTATCCATTCTCAAATTCATTCCAGAAGTAATCTATAGGATTAAGATCAGAACTTTGAGCAGGCCATTCGAATGTCTTGGAAGTTCGTATGCCTTTGAAGAGAAAACACTGATTTCTATAATATTGTCACATTTTGTTGGTAGAGCTGAATTGCCCAAAATGTCAAGATGCACTTCATGATACAAACGTTCATGGTTAATACAATAACCAAAGGCCTGAGTCCAATTTAGGAATAACAACTTCATACCATCGTGAACCTCTCTGCCGAAATTAAAGGTTGCCGAAGTCCTACCAAAATCATTTGCCTGCCTGTCGCCATTCTTTAGAATGGAAGAGTGAAACATCCTTCGGAATGGAAGAGTGAAAAATGCGGCTTATCTATCCAAAAATAGTTTTTCAATAGTTTTTCAGACACCCCAGCCCAAACTACGCTTCACATTCATTGTAGTAATGTGTAGTTTGTGTGCTGATGCTCTACCAAAACAACTGTGCTGATGGTCTAACTGACCCTCAGATAACTTCCTACTTCAGTAGTGATGGAAACGGCAGAGGTTCAGTCAGTTTGTGCGGTATTCCCGCCCCCGTTTCTACATACACATTCGATGTTATGTCTAATTAAACTGCAATGTTACATATGGAAATATTATACAGGTACAAATAACTTTCTATGGTCAAACCAGCTAAAACTTGGAAAGCTTTGTCCAGGCGTCATATAAGTATACTGTCTACTTATCTCCCCAATCAAAGCGCACTTTCCGGACATTCATTTTCTCACTTATGCTAATGTGCGCTATTGTTTGAATGCGTTTGATGATCGATCGTACGTTTAATATGAACAGTTTTTGTCCTCTGTATACAAGATTGTATTTTAAAAACACTATCTGACGGATGTTGAGATATCCTTGAGCGCTTAAATGTTTTACGAACTCGAGTACAAAGTAGTTTTTAGAAGATGCCCTGTAAAGTTTATGCATTTTATAGCTCATGAATTCAAGCCCCCATAAATAAAATTACACTCTCGTTATTTTTTTAGCTTTCCTTGTTGTATCTTTAATAAAAATGTATTCGTTTTTTAAATTACTCTAACTTAGCATTTAAAGCTATGCCCAAAAGAGCTCTAGAACTGAAAAAAAAAATTAAAAATTTCTCTAATCAGTAATCTATAAAAGAAATAACAATTAAAAAGTTTTAAAGAATTTCAAACATGGTAATTTTTCATTGCAGGGTTCAGTCTGCTAGGTAGGAGTGCATTTAACTCCAAAATTACACGACAATTCGGAATAAGTACCGATTGCACTCATGATTTGGATTGGTTAATGACTAATTTAATGATGCATCATTTGAAAGTTTATGTTTCGCCACGATGACGATGGGAACTCTTTATTCCCCCAAAATTATCGCAATAGAGTAATTTGTATGCGCAATCATGTATAAAAAAATTAGCGTATAGAAACAAACCGTATTATTAAGCAAACGCTTTAATGAGATTCATTACAAATGATGGTGCATACGAATGCAACAGCATCTGTCACGCAAATCCCATTCAAAATACTCTACCATGCACGTAGCTTGTGCAGAGTTTTTTACAGATAGATTCTTAGCTAAATTCATCATTTTCTTTATTATACAATATATCAATTTCAGTTAAAATTGGATAAAAGTAGTCACAGCACATCATCAGGTTTATGAAGCACCAGTTGTATTCTATGCAACTTTGAGAACTTTTTAACATGACTACTGCAATATATCTTAAAGCACGGTATTTACATTTAAATAAATTTTTTATTATTAGCTCAAAGGGAGGAAAATCAAAATTTACTCAGTTATTTAGATTACTGCTATCTAGAGAGATCTTACAAGTCACCAAGCAAAATTTGTATTTTCAGAAGGCCGGCCTTATTGTTTGTGTAAGATTTTCAAATGAGGAATTTAAAATTCATCAACTTTTGAAGAACATCGCGCAAAAGCCAGGAAATGTCAAGATAAACGAAGTTATAATCCTATGGGTAATATATTGTGCACGATTTCCTTTCGATCTCTTCATTTAAGGCATCTCATTTCGATTACTCATTGTGTGTGGTTTTCAAGAGATTTGCCCTTCATCAGAATAAACGAAATCGTTGTGGTCGTCGTGAATAATTGAATACTTACGACAGTCCATTTTGCTGCCTAAGAGAACAAATTAAAACAGCACCTAACACAAACCTAATAATAGGACGCTGACTTTAGTTATCTACGTTGTATCTAACAGTTAGGGTGCATATTTGCATCTCGTCACATATAGTAAAATATATTTTGCATTATGAAATTTAATGATAATTAAAGCTATTCCAATTTTTAAAAATTTGGATTATATGAAATCAAGTATAATTTGGGTTATATGAAAAACGGATTTCTAAAATAAAATCTCGACAAACTAGATAGTTCGCCGGTAGATGCTAATGTAAAAAGCTGTAATTCAGTACATGATCTAATGAACAAAGAAACGGATTCATAATATTTTTAAATGAATCCTATAAATAGGACGTACATAATAGAGAAAAAAAAAACAATGATTTCCGCTATTTACGAAAATATACACTAAATGATCAAAACGCTCAGGCACCTCTACATATTGCTTCTCCTTCAAAGTAATAAGATACGATGCGGTTCCACCTTTCCTGCCACAACAGCTGCCACTTTATCAGGAAGCTTATCCAATTTCTAAAATGTTGCAGTTGGAAGTACACGCCAGTCTTCCAAAAGTGCAGTGGTCAGTTCTGTCTTTGACGTGGGATGTAGTGGTCTAGCTCTCAGCCGATGGTCCAATACATTTCACAAGCCTTCTATGGGATATAGATCTGGACTCTAACCAGGCAAATTCAATTCCTCAATATTCACGTCAACAAACTAGCGGTGCTAGATAGCATAACGTGATTCATAGTACCAAAAGATTCATCATCATTTCTAAAGGGGTCATTTTTGTGGGTCTTTACACCATTTAGTAGATACTCTTGGTCTGGGGTTCGAATCCAGGTCGCGGAATTGTTCTTTTAGTTTTTCATCTTAATTTAATTAACAAATGTTGCATTGGTTACGTTAATGTTCGGGTTGCATTTCTGAACGAATTATCATGGAGTTGACGTTGCAATGGGGTATCTTGGAATTCGTTATCAATGTTTTTTCGATTCCGTATTCTTCAGTATTCTGCGGTTCCTGTGTGGCAACCGGCATGGTCTACTAATATAATGTAATGATATCTGTAAACTTGCATGTATCTATATTCTATATGACGTCCATGTCAAAACCACTATTTCGCGGTAGTATACAGATACTTTCGATGATATATTAAATAGATGCTTGTGTGTAAATAATAAACGTGATTCTTATTTCTCTCCAGTCTATCCCGAGGTAGACTTTCAAGCATGCCGCTTATGTGCGCATACATAAGCTCATTTGCATCTTAGGGCAGTTTCATTGTCGAGCAAAACAAAATATATGTTAATAGAAATGTCTGCACTTAATCCAGAAAAAAAAAATTTGACTTGTTTAATTTTTTGTCCTGGAATTTGGTTAATATTACTTCTTAATCTGTTCAAATTTCATATTCACACTGTTTGTATATCTTGATTTTGTAAATTAATATAAATGGAACATGGACAGTGGAAAAAATTTACATTATAATTTACATTACGTCAAAATAGAACTGCAGAGCCTGATCGGAGTGCAAGGGAAGCTCAAATTATGAAACTGAAAGTCAGAATATACAAAAAACTGAATGATTAACAATTTTGCATCGTTGGCGTACAAAATAAAATTACCATACATAAATTTCGTTAAAACTGAACCAAGTTAGAAATTACAAAATTTTCGTTTTCTATAAATAATCCTAAATTGTCACAAGAATAAGTGAAACTGATGACCATCACTGTAATTGACAACTTAAATGTACTATACAGCCAACAAAAGATACAAATTCGAGCGAAAAGGGCAATAAAATTCAACTCTGTTGAAATCAGCTCAAAAACTTTCCGCTCGAATTTTCTCCATTTTTCACACCGGAGTAAATGAATTCTTCTTTGCACATTGCAAATCAATAGGTTATCACACTCGCCGTTGTAAATGTCGATACAAAGTGAATTAGCCGACGCTCAAGCGCTGCTAGTCAGCTTCATTTTCAACCGACAACAAGGCAAAGTGCAATGACGAGGGGGCACTTTCACTCGCAATATCACCGGCAGAAAATTAATCACCACTGATTCTTGTTGCTCCCTCAGAAATAAAAACGGTACTTCTTGACAAGGAAATAGGGGGGAGGGATATCGAATGAGAAATAACGACAATGAAACACAGCAGCAGGGAGTTGGGAAAGGATGGAGGGCGGTGAAGAAACGAAAACTTTAAATCTTATTTTTTCCCTCTCTCTCGTTTTAATTTTTTTCTCAGTTGAACGTATTTTTCTCTCTCTTAGACGAATGAAGAATACTCTGACAATGACGGGAACGAACGAGAAGAAAGGATAGAGAGGGGGTGAGAAGGGGAATTCTTAAAGACACAAAACGGAAAGAAGGGTTGGTGGGAAGTACAGATAACAAACATGGAGTCATCGTTTCGAGCCATCTCTGATGACCTGACAAAACGCCAATCTTTTGTAATCGATGCTCTTTCTCTCCCTCCCAGCCCTCTCTATCTCTTTCGTAATCCATGTTTCAGCGCATAGCCTAGAACGAATACATGCACCGCATCATGCAAAGAGACGCTATAAAGCTTTCATGTGCAGATGGCAATCCTTTAATTGCATTACTAATATCCTTCAAGCAAATATAATGTCAGCATAGATTACAAGGCCGAATTAATATCGATGACGTTGCGCAGTCTGTATTCAACAAAGGAATAAATGTGAGAATTGATCATGAATTTCTGGCCAATTATTCCTTTACTCTGCTAGAAAATAAATTTCTAATTTTGTTTAGCATTTTTGAGACTCACTATACTTTTTGATATTAACTATATCAAATATTAAGCTAATTTATTTTACAATAAAAATCATATATCATATTACATTTTAAAACAGACATTCAACAATAAAGTGAAAAGTGTAGTTTAAGTTAATAGTGCTACAGAATGATCTTTCTCACCAAATACAATGCATGTCAGCTTCAACAAAAATGAACAGAATTTGTTTTAAGAAAAATCACAAATTGCCTTTACCGATAATCAAAGCTAATCTGGATCACGAAACCTAATTTTTTTAGGGAATTACAATAATATACTGCTTTATCATTATTATCTGGATATCTGCATTTAAACAAATGATAACAGCTTATAATATATCATTTAATGGCATTCAATCCACTATCATTTTATGAATATCACGCTCAAGCTTCTTCATTTGGTCAAATATGTTTGCGAATTTGACATGCATGTGCCCAATGATTGAGTTCATCTGCAAAATGTCGATAGGATTCAAATCATGATTAGAAAATATCTAATAGTTTTCCACTATCACAAGCTCAAAGCACTCTTATATTACTCGAGCAATATGAGACAGGCGTGTATCTTTCCAGAAATAATAATCATTAGCAGTCATCGATTTCTCCGATAATGACTACCGAATTGTGCAAAACACTTTCAAGTTTTTATTAGAGATGAATGCTTAAAAAGAAAAATTTACAAGTTCTTGTTTTATTGAATCAGTCCACTACGAGCTTGCTAAGCCATGAAAACCAAGCCCATATCATGACACAGCAACCAACGAATCACATTGTCGGGACGATATAATCTGGAAAAAATTCTCTCCAGATGCTCTGTATATCCAATCAAAGCCATCAAAATGATCTGTTACAGAACCGTTACAGTCCAGAATTGGCACTTCTAACCCATGAAATCAGTTTCTAGCATTTAATGAGGTTATAAATCCTTATTAACATTGCACGAGCATGGTGGTCACTTAGAGCATCTAATTTGGTCAGGACGATTGCAAATACGCCATAGTCTATGCCGATATTGTGGGTTTACTCTGAGTTTTCGACCAATGTTCATAGGACGATGTTTGTTTCTTGTCATATGAGCAATCCCACTCCAAAGTCTGGTTAGTTTGTTTTTTTTTGATGTTGTTGCTGTAATATTAAGCTAACATTGGCTTAAAATTGTCTAAATTTTAATTAGGCGTATCTTTACTTTCTTTCTTTCTTTCTTTCATAATTGTTCCCATAGATTGTAACCACATACACTCGAGGTTACAATGCGAGGTTCATTCAATGCGAAACTTAATGCACCTATATGTCAAGTCCTATTTGATAACTGATTATTTTTGGAAATAAGCATAATATTTAGCAAAATCCATTCTAAACTTCACTTTGCTGAAGACAGATTTTTCAATTTTAATCTTAATTTATGTGTCTCAGTTTTTTTTTTATCAGAGATAAGTTTACATGGTTTTCTGGTTGCGTATTTAGAAAAACGTTAATTTATAGACATTAAGTATATATATTCTTTCTTGATAACCATAAAAAAACGAAACTGATTAATGTATTTACACAAACAACCATAAAACACAATTAATCTGCAGTTCCTTCCAATTAGAATAAATTGTTCCTTGCTGGCGCTGTGTTTTTAACGTTTCGCTTAAAAATTAATACCAGAAGGTTGTGGAGAAATTCCGTAAAGAATCGAATTATTTTTTGGTCTGCTTTCGGGGAGACATTACTGAAGTGGATTAGTCCTGGGCTGCCTTATACGTTGTGAGGGTATTAGGGATAATCGCTTACTCCTACCTAGGGACTCGGGAACATTTCAGTCAATCACGGGATTAGATTACTGTCTCGAACTTAGCGAATGTTCTATCTCTGCCAATGATGATTTTTCTCTCCCTCCTTCTCTTTCTCTCTCTCCCTGTGTCCCCCTTAATAATTCATTCTATGACATCGATGCAATTTTCTCCGTGTGTGCGTGTGTATGTCATTTATTACTTTCCCACTCGTGGGTGTTAGACATTTGCAACAGCGAACGCAATAAAAGCCTCCATGACCACACCTACCAAGAACCCCTGATACTTATCTAATTCTCCGTTTTCCTTTGGAGAAGTTTATTCCTAATCTGATTAGCTCGGGGTTTAATATTTAAGATGGAAAAGTGTTTCCGAGACAGTGTGCGCAATCGATTAGTCTCTTCTTCTTAATCAAAGGAAAAGAGATGTTGCATAACAAAAAGCAATTCAAACGGGGAATGGTTTCCCGGTGGCTGCGCCGGTGATCTGTCATTACTAACAGAATTTAAGCGAATGAACAGAACCGTGTTGGTCTATTTAAGGCCCGCGTTTGCGGAGAGATAAACTCCATTTAAATTCTGGGTTTCGTTTGAATTTTCCCCCATGCGTTTTTTTTAAACCGTCCAAGGAATAAAGGAGCTTATTTTTTTTCCAAACGCTTAAAGTAAATGAAAAAGGTGTTTAAACATAATACATCGCCTTTATATTTTTAAAGCGCAAATATAAATTATGCAAACTTCTTGTTTAAATAAGAAAATCACATTAAATTTTTTTAGAATTATCTGCCGCAGATCAAATGCTTACAAAAAATAAAAGGTACTGAGATGCCAGCATGGGTTAACCATAATTTCGTTTATAAAAAGTTTTAATTCAATAAGTTTGCTTTTACGATTTGTAATTGAATTTTATAATGTTCACCATTTCCACAGCTATGGGCGTTATTTGGAATTACTCGGAGCAAATATTTACTTTTTAGAATATGAGATTAAGATAGTGGAACATCTGTAATAGCAAAGCGCTTTTAAATCTGCATTACTAAAGTCTCGTAAGCCTCTTAATAAGTATCTTTTGTTTTGTAAAACAGTAAAATTTCCAAGAGGTTATGTCGAATCAGACTCTTTGGTTCAGTTTTGTAAAATCCTTATAAACGAAACAATGGAGTCGAAGATTTGTTAGGATGCGCCTGAATGAAGCTGGGTTACAGTTTTCATATATGTCGACCACCAAGGGTGCAAACAACGAACATTTGAAGGGCTCGGTGCAATAAGGACCTAACCACAGGAAGAAGTTTTAGAGAAAAGTGATATTATATTGTTTAAAAAATCTGTAAATCTGTATGGTTGATGTTTTTCTTTATTGTGACCGAAACATATTCTAAATGAATTTCACAAGCAGTAATTATTACATTTAGTAAGAATTTCTTCCTGTGGGTTAGGTCCTTATTGTCCCGAGTCCTTCATTTGTAAACGATTAAACGATTGTTTGAAAATTGCGATACCTTCGTAGCATTAAGTTATTTTGTTTAACGGTTGTATTTATGGACTATGTTTTTGAAGGGAAATGTGTCATCATAGAGATAGTGCTTGAGAACCAGTTCATTCCTGTCATTCAAAGGTTCTGCCGGTTTAACCTCGCACGTCCTCATCGCACAACTGGCATTTTCAAACTGTTCCAAGAAGTTTCCGGATAGAATGCCATTGCACTGGATTATCCCAAGCACTATGGATGTGACATCGACTGCCCCCGTATTCACATGCAAAAGGCGCAACGAATATTGTGCAGGGTCCGGTGACGAATAGTCAGATTGTGTAAAATAACATATCTTGATTCATCAGACTACATAACCTCAAACACTGGTACACAAATCCCAATTGTTGAACAAAATTATTATTAGGCCCTATTATTATTATTTATAAGCACTTCCTGGAAGTAATACAACACAATCTCACTTAGCTAAGATTACAATCAAAATTACAATGGCTACATTAAGAAAGTTGAAACTTTTTACGATTTTTTAAAATATTTGGTTTCCGAGCATTATTAAAATGTGTGCAATACATTTAGGAAAGAGAACAAACAAAGGCGAGTCATTCCGAAATTTAAACGTATTACAAGGATCCATTCTACGTGATGATATTGTTTGTGACTGTTTATTATGCCAATTGTTATTAAATCTGAGAAATAATTGCAACTCCTTGCGATATTTGTTTGTTAGCAAATTTTTTTTAGATGCATACAATCAAACAAATATTGTATGAAGAAATTATATCGGGTGGCGCAATAATTAAAAACCTGGGAGTGACAAATTTAAATCGTTGAGATTGACGAATACCTATAGAGCTATTAAAAATATCGAAGGATAAAACGATTAGGATCTTCATAATAACGTAGATAATTAGCTAGTCAATGTGATTCGGAAACTAACTGATAAGGGTACTCTAATGCATTAGGTCACTGCAAATGTCTTGATACCAAACATATCACACAATTTTCAAACAATTGCTTTATATACTAGCCGAGAAATTGACGTTTAATCATAGTAGGCAGTTTTTAGGCCACCCTCTAGATCCTTAATGTGTTTTTATGCAATTATAGTTGTGTTCTTTTCGGTAAGGAATGAATAAATCGCCGTTGCTTATGTACCATTCTTTTTGAATCGGCCTGTATCCTTGCAGTTGTCCTTACATAAAAGACAAGTTCAGTTGTTCTATGCTCCAAGGCGCAGATTTCTGTTGTGTGCGTGTGTTTTCCATTGTGAAAATTTAAAAAAAGCTCCTAGACTTTGTAAGATTCTTCAGTCGGCAAGAGGGTGCGAAAACTTGTACTGTGACACGCCCTACATCTAAATTTCCATTATTAGTATTTTTTTTTCAATAAATGAATTTCAATATGTAAGATACTCTAATTTTGAACTAAGTATTTCTATCCATACTAGAATAACCAGTTAAATATCACAGTTAAAATAACCAGTTAAAATTGAAGAGAAAGGCTCGTGTTTTGGGTGCTTATGAATTTTATATATGATGTGCGAATAAATATTTGGTATATTATAGTCAGGGACTAAGGTGTCTATGCGATAGCAGATAGCAGTAGTTTATCGTTTTCAAGATCTGCTAAATAAATTTGCATTTCTCTTGATAACGCGTCTCGTTTGGGGTTTGAACCGCGGAGGGAGCAACGCCGAGTTCTCGAACCATCTTAAGCGGCAGAGGGAAAACTCCCCCGTCAGTCCGTCCCCAGTCGTCTGAGATCAAGGGGTGAGATCACCTCAGCCGATGTATCCATTAAAACTGCACAATTTCTATCATCATATCTCACCCCGAACAATATCAGCAAAGGTTTACCTGGTTTCCAAAGGAGGATTTCATTTGATAATGCATGAACAACAGTGATCCATAATTTATTCTTCCGAGCCAAGTGTCAGCGCAAGAGAAGGAGGGCAGAACAAAGTGGAGCTTGGGTTTAAAGCTGCTCTCCGTTTATGATTCTCATCGTTTATGCACCTCGGTTCCTGATCAAAGGAAAGTAATTTCCTAATGATATTCTTTTAGCACAAGGGGAGGGGATAAAATATGCCAACCACACCCTGCTCGTAATGTGGATATGGCTACTTTACGAAATGGCCCATTAAAAATACACATGATTTATTCGGATGTGCACTAAAAAATCACACGCACTGAGGATAAATTCATAAATTTTGCCCTGAAATAAAATGCGATAATATTATTTGTTCAAAATAGGAGGGGTGAGGAAAATTCACTTTTTTATCCCCTTCACCCACATTGTTTTTTTTTTGCAAACAGAAATCTGCAAACATGTTCCCCCAACTTCCATTATTTGTCGAGCCATTTCATTTCGGCGAGCAGAGGCGCGATTTTTCATTGCGGCGTCCCCGCCTGCTTCTCACGTTTCCAACTAGATTCGAGAGTAGCAAGCAAATAGTAGGTGTAATATTTCATTGGCCAATGGAACGGCTTCTCTGTAGGTTCAAGGTGAGAGAGGCCCCCAGATAAAAGGAAAAGAATGGGTGTAAAAACGGATTATTAGAGGAAGGGGGAACTTAACCTGCACTAAACACATCAATAAAATAAGATTCTAATAAAATTTTGAAAAAAAATATTTGTCAAAAAAACAGTAGAATATATCACTGAACAAACAAGTACATTCGGGAAATCGTGATAATCCAATGTCTTAGCAATCTGAAGAATTCAGTTATCCGAAAAACTGAACTGACTCTTGAGAGATGCATGCCGCTATTCTGTCAGTTCAATGTCGATGATAAATATTTTTATTTATTTATTTATTTATTTATTTACATACATAAATAACTTAGGCAGACCCTCAATGGCCAGTGTGGTCGTGACCGAAAGTTAGGCCATTGAGGGATACCCGAAATAAGTAACACTTTTAAATAACACAAAAATAACTATACAAAGACAGCAAACAATAAAAACAAATTATAGAATATTAAAATAGGGTTAACGATGATTACAATAAACAAGAATAGAAATATAACAAATACGAGATCCATGTAGTTAAACCTGATATTCCAGTGACAGAAGGCGAACGTAATGCTGAAGACGTATATTAAAAGAACAAAGGTCTATTTCGGATTGTACGAGGTGCATTCAAGTTCTAAGGCCTCCGATTTTTTTTCTCCGGATTGGAAAGAGATAGAAACATGCGCATTGTTTTAAAATGAGGCCGCGTTCATTGTCAATACATCCCAGAGATGGCAGTACCGTATGGCAGATGGAATTTTACCGCCAGCGGCGAGAATGAGAACTGTTTTAGATACTTAAAATGGCGACGTTTTCCTTACTTGAACAGCGTGCAATCATTCGTTTTCTGAATTTGCGTGGTGTGAAACCAATTGAAATTCATCGACAGTTGAAGGAGACATGTGGTGATGGAGTTATGGATGTGTCGAAAGTGCGTTCTTGGGTGCGACAGTTTAATGAAGGCAGAACATCGTGTGACAACAAACCGAAACAACCTCTGGCTCGCACAAGCCGGTCTGACGACATGATCGAGAAAGTGGAGAGAATTGTTTTGGGGGATCGCCGAATGACTGTTGAACAGATCGCCTCCAGAGTTGGCATTTGTGTGGGTTCTGTGCACACAATCCTGCATGACGACCTGAAAATGCGAAAAGTGTCATCCAGGTGGGTGCCACGAATGCTGACGGACGACCACAAGGCTGCCCGTGTGGCATGTTGCCAAGCAATGTTGATGAGCAACGACAGCATGAATGGGACTTTCTTTTCGTCGGTTGTGACAATGGATGAGACGTGGATACCATTTTTCAATCCAGAAACAAAGCGCCAGTCAGCTCAATGGAAGCACACAGATTCACCGCCACCAAAAAAATTTCGGGTAACTGCCAGTGCTGAAAAAATGATGGTGTCCATGTTCTGGGACAGCGAGGGCGTAATCCTTACCCATTGCGTTCCAAAGGGCACCACGGTAACAGGTGCATCCTAGGAAAATGTTTTGAAGAACAAATTCCTTCCTGCACTGCAACAAAAACATCCGGGAAGGGCTGCGCGTGTGCTGTTTCACCAAGACAACGCACCCGCACATCGAGCTAATGTTACGCAACAGTTTCTTCGTGATAACAACTTTCAAGTGATTCCTCGTGCTCCCTACTCACCTGATCTGGCTCCTAGTGACTTTTGGCTTTTTCCAACAATGAAAGACACTCTCCGTGGCCGCACATTCACCAGCCGTGCTGCTATTGCCTCAGCGATTTTCCAGTGGTCAAAACAGACTCCTAAAGAAGCCTTCGCCGCTGCCATGGAATCATGGCGTCAGCGTTGTGAAAAATGTGTACGTCTGCAGGGCGATTACGTCGAGAAGTAACGCCAGTTTCATCGATTTCGGGTGAGTAGTTAATTAGAAAAAAAATCGGAGGCCTTAGAACTTGAATGCACCTCGTAAATATGCCGGTAAGACAGACCAGCATTTAATCCCGATATAGGACAAACAACGTTGCTGAAAATTAAGTGTGACCAACGGTGGTATAAGAGAACCATTAGCTCTAGTAAAATAGTCGTGTTTAATAGTATTACTAAATAGGTCAAATATCGGGGAAACCACCAACAAAGAGTTAATACACTTGAAAACAAACAAGCAGACCCGCGAGAAGTACAATTGAAACACAGAAGGAATATTCAACTCGGAAAATTTACGGGTGACTGAATAATTTTTAGGTAAACCATACTAGATCCGGAGAAACCATTTTTGAAGTTTAAAAATACGGTATAAGTTAAAAGAAGTAGAATAGCCCCAGAACAGAATACTATAACAAAGGTAAGAATGAATCCAAGCAAAGTACAACTGAAGAATAATTTTCTTAGGCAAAAAACGAAGACAAGAAACGGTACCTAGCCTTCTGTTAAATTTAATAATCATGTGGACAACATGACAGTGCCAAGAAAGATCGTGAGTAAGCGTTATACCCAAGTAAGTAAAAACGGGAACAGCAGTAAGTCTGTGATTATTAAAATATAAAGGGAGAACGTCAGGAATGCCTATTTTATTGCGTTGATGAAAAATCATCGCTTTGGTTTTGTCTGTGTTAACCATAAAATATAATTCTGTATATAATAATTGCATATTTTCGAACCATAATAAAATCATTAAAATCAAAATTTAGAACCAAAGAGCATCTTTAAGAGTCTACAGACGAAAACAACCAATAACGAGATCAGTTATTGTATAGAATTTATTTCATTCGTCGTCATGTAAATACTCAACTGAATATTTATATTATTGATCTAAGGAGTTTAAATGATTAATTTTAAATTTAAATGTGGGTAGTCTCCTTTTAATGGGGAAAA
>JAHWFO010017593.1:952836-982868 GCA_023313115.1 Rhysida immarginata
TTTTCCCCATTAAAAGGAGACTACCCACATTTAAATTTAAAATTAATATTTATATATGACGATCCCAAAGAATTAACAACCTATCATTATAAGCTTGTAAAATCCAAACACCAAAGTAGATTATTAGCTCAAGTTTGCCAAAACTACACTACAAAACAGTATTATTGGTGTTTCCGTGTAATTAAGTTAATAATTTTGAATATAACAATGTTATTCTTCACTTCCAAAGTAGATTTTACGTATAAACTAAACAGACGAGCAAAATAAATCGATTCCGGCCTGCAATTCTGCTTTTGGGATGTCTTTCTCAATTTGCTTAGTATAAAATAAAGATTCAGATACCTATTTAAAGCGGCAAAATTAGTATTTTAAATTATAACAATTTTCGTTAGCTGAATTTGGAAAAGAATTTAAAGAATTTAAATGCAGAATTGCAGGGTAAGTCTGTACTTTTGCTTTCCGGAATATTGAGAAATTCCTACATATCCTTTATAATAATGATTAAGGTGCTAATGAACATGACGTCAATAATGTATTTTTGAAGCACTAAGATTGTGACGTTGAACTTACTTATGTAATAGCGCCATCACAAGGATGTAACAATGTTTTACTCTTTTCCATGTTCAGGCCTGATAGTTTCTAGAAGGCCGTGGATGACACAACAAATCTTTGCAACAATGGTTTTCAACAAATTGTTTGGATAAAACAATCTTTCCCAATGACGTATAATAAAGATAGACTCCGAATCCTATTGTTAATAGCGGCAAAAAATGAAGCAAATTGAGCCATGATAGTTCTGGGCAGGAGTGAGCCGTGGAGTAATTAGCTGTCTGGCTGCTTTGTTTTTGAAGATTTTGGAGCCGAGGAATTATTAATTCAAAACCATTATTCAAAGTTGTTCTGCGTACAACTGTACAAACAGACAAGAAAAAGGATCAGGAATCATTTTCCACAAAAATAAATCAAAAATACGTAACTAAAATGAAAATACGTAACTGAAAGACAATCGAAACGAAATTGAAATTGAAACCATGATCGAAAAATTGTTTATAAAATATAATAAAATACTTCAAATACAAAGTAAACGAAAAGATAAACTTATCACTTCGTTATCGGCGTGTGAAAGAATTATTAATCAGCTACTCTCGTGTTTAGCCATGTGTTTTGCATCTTCTTCACTCACTTTCGGCCATGACAGTTCTAGGCATGGTTTGCTTCAAGTTACAACAATAGGATTCGGAGTCTATCTTTAATATACGTCATTGATCTTTCCGACAATGGCTTTTTCCAACCACAATTCTTTGCGGCTGTCAGAGTAATGGAATGCCCATTTACAAATTTTAAAAATAAATATAAAAAGTGGTACAAAGATAGAGCTCTTTGTTTTCAATTCTAATCTTTGTCCCCATTCTAACCTATGGTCATGAATCTTGGTTAACGGCCGAAAGAGTGCGATCGCAGGTACAAGCAGCCGAAATGAGATTTCTGAGAGGTGAGGCAGGTGTTACCCTACTAAATAGAGTCTTTAGGTGTTGAGCTGCTACTTCTCCGCATTGAGAGATCTCAGTTGCATTGGTATGACCACATAATACGGATGCCGCAAACTGGTCTTCCTAGGCAGTTGATTTTTCAGGAATACAATATTTTTGTCAACGAATAATATTTGTCCACTACAGTCATATAAATATACCTGTCCCTTAGAGGCTGTTTGCAAATATATTAGGCATTATAAATACCTATTGTAAATGCGTAATGTATTTGGATTAGCTAGCTATCGGAGCTTTCCTGGAAAATAGGCATTATGAATAAGTAATTACTCGCAATGTTTATTTTTCGGTTTCTAAACGGTCCTTAATAATAGTAATTTACAAAACTGGCTTTGTAAGAAAAAGGACATTCTTTATATGTAATGACATTTTCTACACAAGAGAACACTTTACAGAACCAGTGGGTTCTTAATAAATCCTTAATTCAATTCTTCAGAAAGACCATGGCGGTAAAATGTAAAAATATTCAATAATAATATTGAATAGTGGTATATTTAGAGCGCGGATTTTTGTAAGATTTTTGGACAAATAATATAGTTTTTGTACAGAATCGATCAATTATTAAAAAATTAAATTGTACAATCAGAGACATTTTAACAGTGACATTCAGCGGCTGTAACACCTGTAAATTGTGAAGAAAAAGTGATATATCCTGTGCGCTTTAAAATACCGATTTAAGCTAATATTAAGGAATACAGGGTGATCAGAAAGTCTCTCCCTGATAAAGAAATTTGATAAAACGAAAACTCTGTCTAGATACATACATTTTTTTGTATTATAAACCTCAACATGTGCCCCTTTCGTTGATCGGATAACATCCTGACGATATTCAGTTTCTCGCCAATATTCGCCGGCATGTCTCCTGTTACCGATATTATCGCCGGCCACGTCAACATGTCAGGTATAGAAAACAGTTTCTTTAACATAATCCCACAGGAAAAAGTCTAAGAGTAATGTCCAGAAAACGTAGAGGCCATGGTATAGGATCATCCCTTCCAAATCATCACTTGGGACACGTTGAATCAGGAACGTATGTACAGAATTACAATGTGAAGGCGTACCATTCTATTGGAAAATTACCTATAGTCGGTACTTTTCTAATGGATGTGCTGCATAGTTTTCATAAACGCTATTTCGATGTGACTTACGTTAGCGCAACCTAAAATATCCTTTAAAAGAATTTTCTAAGATGAAGAACATAATATATATCCTATAAATGTCTTTATAATGGAGAGTCTATCGAGAGAGCCCTGTATACGAAGTCAAAAAGGAAGAGCAAACATGGAACAAAGACGAAAAAATAATTTTAAAAATTCAGCGTGTCCTACAATTAGCTTTCAAGGGGCGCAGTCAAAGTTGTCTAAGATAATTTTTTCTTCAAACGCGTGAAATTTATTAAACAAGACCAAAGTCGAGTTTGAGAAAAAACATTTCCATACGCTTCTATGTAAAATGTCTTTTCAACGCAGCAATTTTAATGAATACTGAATATTAAATTTCATTAAGATCCATTAAATGGTTCACCAGACGATTTCAGTAGGCGAAGAGACAGACGCGGCCTACGCATAATATTGCCTTCTCCTGCAATGTTTTGTATAGTTAATGGGAACGAGGAATGAAGAAATTAATTAAAACACTCAGCAAGTCCGTGTTTTTGATTAGAGTAACTAAAACTGCTCCTTCCTCCACAAGATAACGAGGAACGGTATTCTAAATCTTTCATGCTTTTGAAAGATAAGGCCATTGAAAGATAATTAATTTCCATGGAATCCAAAAGATTTTAATTACATTTTGCTACGGAGGAAATCAATTATCAAATTATTATATTCTGGTGTGCATCAATTGAAATCAAGATTCAAGCAAATATTTGTATTCGCTCCCATCCAAAAAATATAAAACCACCTATACAATTATAAATAACTTGTATATTTCATCATAAATAAACAACAATTTATTTAAAAGTATATGGACCATTAAAACAACAAATAATTTTGCCACACTTATCTTGTTCTTCTAAAGTTCTTTAAATCAGTATAACACATAGTCCTGAAGAAGGCTACGGCTGAAACGCATCGACTTTATGTAGTAAAAAATTACTTGTTGTTATATGGATCTTTAAAACTAAGGCCCAACATGTTTGAACAATTTTTTTATTCTTAATACATGACAAGCTTAACATACTCTAAAAATAATGCAAAAATAATAATTAGAAAAAATAAAATAATGAAAACCATTTATTTTCAATCTTTTTTTTATGTAGATCTACACTTATATAACTATGTATCAGTTATCTGTTGAATTTTGGTGTTGATTTTGTAAATCAATATGTTCTCCAATATTATTAGAATCAAAGAAAGAAACAATGGGCTTGTGATAACTAAAATACGAGATAAATAGTTTTGATTCAAATCTCTCTAAATTTCTAAAAAAAAATCTCCATCAATTGGGTCATATTTCAATCTCTCGTCTTTGCATTGAAAGTTTCCAACGGTACCATATGGTATCATAGAACACGTGCTACTAAACCAGTTTCTACTATCTTTAATTACGAGTTATATTCATGCATGACACATCATTACGAGTTGTTTGATATATTACAAGCCATATGTTAGCATTGAATATTTTAAGGTGGTATTAATAGGCTCCTCCTTACTAATAAAGAAATTCTTTTATTTTGGGGAGCCTAATAATAATTGTCTATCACGTGCATCCTGCACGCTCATCATCCTGCAATGCATTGTTGGAATTGTGTCGACAGACGGAATGCCCTCTCTCCATCACAGCTGTCTGCTTTTCGCTCGCTCGGCTAAACTCGGCTCCCCCGACAAATAGTATTATTGAAGTAGCACTTTCGGCGTGACGAATGAGACATATTCACTGCCCAGCAAAAAGTTTGTACGCGGTGCGCCTAAAGAAGTTTTCACTTCAAAAATTCAAAAATATATCATCCAATTTTTGCCACTTTTCAGCAACAGACCTCTTCTATTCTTCCACATTTGAATATTGTTTTCCGCTTTTGTAGACTACTCGAACCAGCATATTTTCATCGGATTTAGATCTGGAGATATTGGTGACTAGTTCATTTTAGTTGATACCACTCCTGGGTACTATCTGCATTGTGGACAGGAGCGTTGTCTTGTTGTAACTCTCAGTTACGATCTCCCATTGTCTTTCCGAATGGCAAACAAATACCGTTCTAGCATTTGCTAATATTTCACTGCATTCATTCTTCCGATGAAAGCTAATTTCGACCTTTCGTAGAATCCAAATAGCCTGCTAACTCTCCATTGTCTCCAGTTACTGATCATTTTTTAAAATTTTCAAGAAATTGTTAAGTACTAAGAACTCTCAATTATAAGAAAATCCTGAATAACAGGAATTCAATGCATTGTTACAAATTGAACCTTATCTACGAGGGCGTTTTGAAAAGTAATGCCTTCATGGCTGTAGCTTTTTTATTTGGTAACCGATTTTCAAAATTCTTTTTGTACCTGATATTTACATTTGTCTTCTATGTAATGCACAATTCACTTTTCGACATAGTCCCCATCCCTTTCCAAGCATTGCGCCAATGCGTGACTAGTTAGGTGAACCAGTCGGAGAGGAATTCTGGGAGTGTTGTCGACAGGATTGAATGGAAGCTTTGGACCCTCTTCTGGAGTACGATAACGTCCCCCCGCCCACGAGTCGCCACACACAAGAGGTGTTGCAGGACCTACAGTTCAAAGATGAAAGACTTTGCACCTTGCCACTTTCACCGCTTCCCAAAGAAGAAAGACCACCTTAAGGGACATGAGTTGGTTCTGACGGTGAGGTAAACGCTGCCATTCAATCCTGGTGTCGACAACAACTCCGGAATTCCTCTCCGACGGGTTCACCCAACTAGTCACGCGTTGGCACAATGCGTGGAAAGGGATGGGGACTATGTCAAAAAGCGAATAGTGCATTACAGAGAGGATAAATATAAGTATCACATACAAAATAATTTTTGAAAATCGGTTACCAAATAAAAAAGTTACAGCCATGGAGACATTACTTTTCAAAACGCCCTCGTATATTGCACAAACTTTGCCTTGCATTATTGGTCATGAGATATATATTGTTGGTCCGTGCAGAGTGTTTGTGAATTGCGTGTTGATACCATTGTTGATAACTATTGTTGCACAAACTTTGCCTTGCATTGTTGGTCATGAGATATTTCTTATGAATATGTCCTGCCATCATTATGAATATCGATTTATTATCGATAATTATTTTTTTTTCGAAATCTGAGCTAAACAGCGACCTTCCTCATTTTTGTATAAAATACAAACACACCCACAAATCCACAAACATTCTTCTTTAGGTTTTGTGCCTTTATAATTTTTGGACAGTGAAAATTTGATCAGTTTCAGTTTGTTTTTTTTATTATTACTTTTCCATTATTTTTAGAGCATATTCAGATTGTGATGCATTAACAGTAAATAAATTGTTCTTTATTTATCTTGAAATATATAAAAATTATTTAAAATTGTATAGGTGGGTTTATATTGCTTGGATACACCTTATATAAGCTATTCTTAAAATATATTCAAATCTATACATTCTTTTGCTATAATATATTGCCTTTTGTAGTTTATAGGATATTAACATGAGATATTATCTTGACGTATATACTGTCGAAGATTTTAGTTAATTTTTTTTTCATTAATGTTATCCACGAGTATAGGAAAAAATTTTATCTTAATATTTATAAAATTTTGCTTATAAATTTTAATGCTGATTTCTTGCGTGCGCTGAATCTCATTAATAGACAACGTTACAAAATCCTCTTCGTTCATTAGGTGTTTACTTACGTAAAAAAGGAGAAGGAGGGGGGAGACTAATCATACAAAATGCAGATTTAGAGAAATTAAACATTCAAAACCGGAAATCGTTTAATTATAATTTCATTATACAAGGAGTTTTCTTTGAAAAATCCTACTTAAATATTCTATCAGGGAGAGGAAATTAAAATAGGTAGAGGAAATAAAAACTTTCCAATATTGTTCACTCGCTTACATATGCTCGCATATACACACGTAACACACGCACAAATATTAACGAGAGGAAAAGACAGATAATGAAAGGGGGAAAAAATCGTTAACGTATTTGTCTGAATTATTTGTGGAGAAGTAGAATGAGGGAATTCTAATGCGATTTACTTGCCGGAGGTGATGACAGTAAAGTGGATTAGCCGAGCAGCAATGTAACCAAAGTAATTCGCAAAGGAAATTCATCAAAGAGGAGACAACGGACGACTTGAACTTAATGAATTCTTCAAGATTATTAAAGACGATCGCTGCGTCAAAACCCAACATTATAAAGGCCAAGTTATATACATCGTTTTTAATATTCATTATTTACTCCATTTCAAAAGGGACCAACAGGAAGTAGACGTACATTAATGCAGATTTTTCTTTTTGTTTCATCGCTTTTATTAAATAAAATGAAAAATAAACGACAAGAAATTAATATTTTTGAACGTGATCTCCAAGAGAAATTAATTAGATAAGCCTGGTAGAAAATTAAACAGGATACATTGCTAAGTCCTTAAGACAACAGAAAATTCCGATCGATTTCACTCTTGAAATGAATTGACGTGTTGTGTGTGAGCATGTGTAGGGGAGGGGAACAGGTTATATTAAATTACTCATGAAAATGTTTTCGACATTTATTAAAAAATTAAGCCATCAGCATAATAGCGGCATTATTAATTTCTTCAAGCTTTGTTCTTCAAACTATGCCCTTAAATACCGAATTTGAAGGTAATTCTAAGCATTTTTTTTAATTATTATAATCGAGATGTTGAAGCATCTATATGAATTATCCAGAAAATGAACTTATTTTTAAATAATCAGATATTGAGTACCAATAAATTTTTGAAGTAAGTAATTTATCATATTTCCCTTCATCGATTTTTGGTTTTCTATTCCAGCAGAATTCATGAAAGATGTGAGAGACTAATATGCAAACTGTCAAATTAGAAAAGTTTTCTATAACTCAATTTTCCATTAAAAAATAACACTGTCTGAGATTATAACAGTTAAATTTCACGTAGAAAGAATTATCCTAATTGCGTCATGGAATGAGCACAGCAACGGGTTATTTTCCAAGGTTTCTTTGCAAAGAATGTCCAATGAGGAAAAAACTAGTTAGTGTTCTGCAATTAAACAAAACTATGGACTATCATAGACTCTAAGAGATTGTTCAAGAATGTGTAATTATAAAAGGAATTAATACGAAATCAATCTTATTTAAACAATAAAAAAAGTTCATATACGCGACGGTCTCGATCTGGCTTAGTTTTCGAGGTTTGCACTAAAACAAGTTCAATATAAAATTTGATGCAATGTACAGTACATTTCGTCACGGTTTTTCTTTACTTAACAAAGGAGAAGACTTTCCATATTGAGCATGTATCTTTACACGGGTATAAATTACATAAGTGGATATGTAATCCCTACTAACTTTTTCTCGCGCAGATTTATGCAACAGAATTAAATAATATATGATATTATAACTGGAGGTAAGCCTACCAAGCATCAGGTAAAGACGTGAACCAGGTGCCCGCCTCCCATTGGGCTTTCAACCATGACAACTTGGTTGTCTTTAAGACATCTTGAGACAGCATGGCTGTCCGGGTGTCTGCGATAGCCCAACTAGTAGAGGCGTCGGCCATGACAGCCGAGGTTACTGGTTCGAACACAGGTCGCAGAATTTTTCCTTCCATTTTTCGACAGAAAAATCTTTGCTGCAACAGAAGTCAAGATATTCGTCCGTTAGACTTCTATCTATGGGATTGGATGAAATTCAGAGTGTACATGCAAGTGAAGCCAGAAACACGAGACCAGTTAGTGCAAACAATAATGGAAGCATCTGACACTGCTGATATTCATTGGATGAAATCATTGGAGAAAATATTATCACGTGTATACAAGAAAGAGATGACCCTTTTGAACAATACGTATTTAAGAAAATGAGTGTCAGTTTAATAAATCATGACATTATTGCGTGGCAGTCGCATAATTCTTATGGGCTTCGTAGAACAAAAGTCCACTTTGACCCATGTCTTTAGAAACTTTATTTTATTTATCATATGTGTCAAAAGAACTATCCGAACACACATGCATTTATTTTATTATCGTTTTCGGTACCGTAGTGCAATAAATGAATTTAAAATGTGAGCGGTATTTAATTTTGCAAATTAACTGATTTTTCCTCCAATAATTGCAATTCTAGTTTATTTATGTCCAAAATAAATTTCGTTTTTTAAAAACTTTTATATTCTAAGTGTATTTGATGATTTATTTTACATAATCCTGTTTTTAGGACGTTGCCACGAAAATCAATGTTCATTATTCTTAGAACTTTCTTGAAAGTAGTAAAAAGGTTGTTTTTAAAGTAATGTCCGTTTTGTAATTCTTTACCATATTCTACTTACTTTTAACTATTTTTCTACATAATTTCCAAGTTTATTTAAAGACTTGTCATAGCGCTCAATGAGCTTCTGCATGCGCACTTCATAGAAGTCTGCCGCCTGTGAGGAAAACCACGCAATTTTGACTTCTTCATCGTCGCTAAAAAGCAGGCCGCCGAGAAACTCCTTTAGTTACCAGAGCAGGTGGTAATCACTGGACACGAAGTCCGGACTGTAAGAAGATTGGTCAAGTTGTTCCTAACCAGAAGATCTGATTAGAGCTTGCTTTTGGGCAGAGTGTGGTCTTACATTGTCGTGGAGCAGCTACACCATCGGTCTACTGTATTAGGTCCTTACACCATACTGATAAGGCGAGCATGTCCGCTGCTTTCATGTTTCTTGCTGTCAAAAAACGAATAACCGACCGTATTTCGCAATCGGTGGCAACCTCAAGAACCTTAAACAGTTTTATGACACAGTGCAATGCAAACCCACTCAGCCTTGGCTCCAAATGGTGTCTGCATGTTCACAAGGGATTGGTGCGCATTCGTATTGCTACGAGTTCAGTGCGAGATTTCCAAAGGTATCTACAAACGCACCTTACTTAAAAAACAACCTCGTATAATTCAGCAAGCGGTAATTTAACATCTGTGTTCTTATAAAATTATTTCACTGTTATTTATGACACTTAATAGTTGTTTAAGTGTCATTTTCTAGCAAGAGTTACATATAATGTAAAAATGTAAAAATATCTATTAAATTTGACCATATAATAAAGAAAGTACAAATTGCCAACTATCTGTATAATAAATACAGCTTTATTATACAACCCCTGGAAAAAAGTTTTCGTATCTCATTGACCACCTGTTCAATGTTCCGAAAATATGTTTATTTTCGATAGATAAAGAAGGTTTACCTCGAGTTGAAGATAATATATTATTGTGTAAGATGTCCGCTATTACAAACAAGCGGAACTATTATCATATGTGTCATGCATTAACTGCACAGTTCATGTTGTTTGAAAGGTACCTGGAAAAAAATATTCGTATCACTGCAGGGTTGGAAAAAAATATTTGTATTACCTTCCATTTTGCAACTTTATTTTAAAAAATTCTCTCCCCCTACAATAACATGAGGTACTCCGAAGTATTGACAATGAACGTAAAAAATAGGTAATACACATTTGAGTAAGGGAAATAATATGGCGCCACGAATAAATCATAGTGAGACGTTTAAACAAGCAATTATTGAGTAGATACAAAGGGGAAGAGCCAAAAGGACGTATCTGAACTGATGAACTGTCCTCGAACTACTATCATCTATATATAGAAGAAGATCCAGGAGAGAGGAACTATGCAAGCCCAACTTCGACCGAGACGTCCGCGAGCAACGTTACAGAGGGATGATCGAAGATTGAGGTCGCTCTGCAAGACAATGAGAAGAATGCCTTCAAAGAACATGAATTGAGAGTGGTCCAACTCAGGTGTACATGTTTCAGATCGCACCTTAAGAAACCGGCTTCATGAGATAAGATATCTTTACAAAAAAGCTATAATCTTACGAAGAAGCACATGCGAGACCGGGTGACATGGGCTAAACAACATAGATATTGGACGAAAGACACGTGGGCTCGTGTAATATTCAGTGATGACTGTCGCATATGCATTAGATATGGGGATGATGCTGGAAAATTCGTGTGAAGGCTCTCCTCGGAGAAGTTTCACGCCAGTTGTCTACAATTCAGAATTAAATTCTCCCAGTCTCTGATGATATGGGGATGCATGTCGTCCAGGACGATTATGTATTTTGAAAGGTACAATGAATGCTTCCGTATATTGCTCAGTTCCAGATTCCTTCTTAATCCCTACAATCGAAGATCCAATACGGAGATGCTATAAGCATGGCAATGCGTCATGTCATATAGCTGCGTCCGTCACTAACTATTTGAACGAAAGAAACATTGAAGCGATGAAATGAACTCCAAACTCACCCGACCTCAACCCGATCGAGAATCTGTGGTATTATTTGAAAAAAAGGATAATAAAAAGAAAGCCACTAGCAAAGAGGATCTCAAAGCGGCTATCATCCAAAGCTGATGCGAAATTGATTCCAATACCTGTCTGAAACTTGTAGCATGTGTCCCACGACGAATACAAGCCCACGGCAGAGTTACCAAATATTAGTAAGTAATGAATTGCATGTTCTGTATGTAAATAAGAATATTTTTTCCAACCCTGCAGTGATATGAATATTTTTTCCAGGTACCTTTCAAACAACATGTACTGTTTGGGTAATGTATGACATATTTGATAATAACTCCGCTTGTTTGTAATAGCAGACATCTTACACAATAAGGGTATTATCTTTAACTCGATGTAAACCTTCATTATCTATCGAAAATAAATATATTTTCGGAACTTTGAACATCTGGTCAATGAGATAGGAAAACTTTTTTCCAAGGTTGTAGTATTATATATAATATTTATTTTCAATCTCGTTTTTCTCAAGCAAACATTACTTTATCGGCACAGGTAAGAGATGAAATCACAGCAATAACGTGCAACTACATAAACAGTAGAGAACACAAGGAAACGAGAGAGAAAGAGAATGGAAATTAAAAGGGGAATTCCAGGGTTATCAAGTGACAGGAAACGCTGCTATTTGATACTGAACAACACATTAGCATGGAAGAGGATTAAAATGAAGGGGTTACAGGGCAAAAATAAGTTTATTCCTTGTTTCTGTTATGGTGTACATGAAATTCGAATCAAACTTAGCGTAAGGGATCTTGTTGCACCTATTATTTACATAGGTTTCAGTTTATCTCCGTTGCATTCTCTGCTGAGATAATATTCTCATTTGCTTTTGAAAATATTCTTCAATTAATTAAGACTCTTCTTGATCACACAAGGTGAGGCGAATAAATGTTTTCTCAGTTAAATGGACTGCTTTAAATTGAATAAGAATAATATAATAGTACCTTGGAATGAATAATGTTCCAAGCAAACACGATAATATTGAACAAAAAATAAATATATTAGACATAAAATAACACTCTGCTGATTCGTTCACTAAGATTCCGTGTTACTTAATAAATAACAAGTAACAGAAAAATATCAATAAAGTAATTAGTATCTCAGTTCGTCCTCATTCTGTTTGTCAAGTTAAGCATTCACATTGATTTCAACATTATAAAGCTCCTCTATTATTTCAACTTATTTTCGAAATAATTTCAATTTTTTTTAAAGAGACTCTTTCAAATAAAATACCAACTTCCTTTAAAGAAAAAACAAGATCTAACATGCACTCTCGCAATATTTCGTCCCTCAAAAGGAAATATTAAAAAATAATAATATTAAATTTCCCCCTAATTTTCAAACTTTACTTTTAAATTGGATGGTAATAAATGTCAAACTTTCCTTGTCACGATTAACAACTCTTCAGGAACCAATTAGTCTTAATAAATCTAGCTACCGTAATAATTATTTGCCAGGAGAAAAAAAAAAATTTAAAGTTGGTTATACTTTTCCCTCCTAAAATGCATCATATTCGTTTAACTCAACGTCACTCATTCCTTTCTATTAACACTCAGCAGATAATTAATCTACCTGAAGCCATTTGCGTCCAAGAAATCAATATTTCATTGCGAGTAGTTAACTTTAATTATCTAATGACTAAATATGCACCCCTGAATGCTTAAATCTTAAAAAGCATTACTACCCGTTCTCTCCATTTATTATTCCGAGAATAATTTCGATTTGAAGCGCAATATTTTTGCCGCGGGCCACAGTTGTTAATAGCATCCAATAAATTAAAACGTATATTAATTTTCTTGAACAAACAATCCCATGCATACAATTTATAAAAGACGCCAAGGCATAATTTCCTAGCTTTTCAACCGTAAAAGAGTATCGGCCGATAAAAATTAATAAAACATGATTTTCATTAGCTAGAAGCGAACTTTTTTAAATATTAAAATATTCAAATATTGAAATAAATTTAAAAACTGAATTACTAATGAATGCTTATAATTTTGTTAGGACCTGTTTTTTTTCAATATCTGATTGAAACATAACCTTGTGAAGAGAGTAATTTTCAAGTAAATGATTACGCAGTTCTTATGTATACGAAGTTTTTTTTGTTTTTCTTTAAAGTGAACACTCTCTTTAAGCGTAAATGGGTCACCCCGTTATTAGGAAACCTATAAATACGAAATCCCGATTAATACGAAATTTTCTCTGATCCCGGTCCCTTGTATAATATTAAATTGGTCGTTTAATACGATTTTTACCAAAGTCCGGATAATACGAAAAAAATGAAATTCATTCCAAGAAAGTAACCGTATTTGAGCTTTTGGTTCTTAGTGTAAATGAACAACGAAGCCTATGTTGTCAATTTTAAAGTCGATTAAATAGCTTATCATATAATTTGGACCATAAATAGAATAATCATCCGCACTAATAGTCCAAAATAAACGTACACTTTTTTTTATTATTATTATTATTATTTTGAAATAATTTAACTAATAGTAATCCTATACGTCCATCCAGGGGCTGTATGGCCTGAGGCCGACGAGTTGGGTCCCTGGATGAACCAGGATTAACGACTGCTGTATGATGGTCATAGCAGCCGGGGGGGTGAAGATTGTGAGTCACTGAATGGTCGCCCATCCAGTGGCTAGCCGTGCCTGATGTCGCTTAACTTCACAGAAGTTGTTACATTGAAAGCCCACCAGGCCACGGCCTTCCCCATTTGATTGTCGACAAGCGTTTTCAATTGCCCTTTTCGCAATAGAAAGCCAAGTAGACGCGCAGATGCTTCATACTGTATAAAATTAAAGAATTATAAACATTTTTTAATTCTAATTATCTTTTTAGGTAGAATACTTGGTTAAATTATATATTACGTAAATAAATTAGGGGGCTCGATTGGAAACCATCATCATCATAAGATTTATTAAAAGTAAAAATTTCAGACAGGCGATCAATGACGCAAAGTCCTTCCAGCTTCTTTTGTGGAAGTGCTTTTCGTAAAATGGTCCTTGTTTTGAGAAGCAAAATCTTAGCGTAAAATCTGACGTTCCTAACTAGTGCTTAGAGCTTCTGAATCCATATATTATTATACACTGCTCACAAAAATTAGAGAAGCACGCGAGTTTATCAATACTGTGCAAATTGTTTAGAATTTCTCTTGAATCGATGAAAGTTGTTTCTGGATCACGAAAGGATGGCCCAACGACGTTATTTACTCTCGCGGAATCTGTGGCGTGGAGGCTTGAAGCAAGCCTAGCTCAACTAGCTTACGCCATAGGAGTATCACGAAGTGTCGTTTGTGGAATCGCTTCCAGGAGATTGGAAGTGTTCGACGAAGGTCAGGACAAGGTCGCCCATCAGTTACAAATGCACGTGTCGACCGTTAGGAAGGCGACAAACTGCTACCCACCTTCAACGCCAGGCAGAGTATCGACGCAAAAAAATCCGCAATCGCCGTCATCGGGGTGGCCTTTATATGTAGGCCAGTGGAATGCCTGCCTTTAACTGCAGGGCACCGTAGGGACCGAAGAATCTGGGCGAGTTCTTGGGATGATAACGAATAGAGTCGAGTTCTCTTCATGGAAGAGTCGAGATTCAGTCTACAGTCTACAATCGACGAATACTGATCTGGATGCAAGTCGGAACCATATAACCCAGGTTTTGTGCAGGAAAGAGGCGGATTGATGGTCTGGGCAGGCATACTGATCTGTACATTATCCGAAACGGCACTCTGACGGCTCAGAGATCTGTTGTCATTCCATTTTAATGGATGAAAACGCGCGACCACACAGAAACCATCTAGTGAACGTCGTAATTGAAGAAGAGGGTATCGAGCTTATGGTATGGCTAGCAAACTCATCGGACTTAAATCCCATTGAAGATGTTTGGGACGCCCTTGGAAGATGCATTGCAGCGAGGCCAAGGCCGTCATGGACTCTTCGTGACCTGGACATGGCCCTCACTCAGGAATGACAAATTCCTTATTCCTCCCTCAGGAGTGACCTCAAATCCTTATTGATAACCTCATCAATTCTATGCGAAACAGGAGTACAGCTGTCTTGGCGGTTCAAGGAGGCTATTAGAGATTTGGTCCTATCTTCCAACAAGCTCTTGTTCATTCGCAAAAGCTTCAAACAGAATATGTAGGACATGTCATCATAAGAAATAATGAATATAAACTAGAGCTAAGTCTCCAAATATGAGGTAATTTGAAAAAACTGAAGGAAAGAATTCTGCGATCTGGGTTCAAATAATGCTAAGCCAAGTTAATTAAAATGAATCTGTTATAAAAATTATTATGCTGTCAAAATGGATTGAAAAAGATTAGAGAAGATACTTTCTTTACAACGAAAGAATACAGACTACAGAGTGTTCATAAATATGCTCTTACATGTAGTATGCTCAAAACATGGTATCAACTGAAGTGTTTTTACTTAATGCGGTGGTTAAAAACGGGTTTTTAAAGAATTGTTGGTAGGAACAATGGCAAGCGTCACTTCATATATTAGGTTGGTGCAAAAATTAATGCAGTGACCACTTTAAAATGCAATAACTCATTTCAAACAACACTTTATTAATCAAAGTAACATCCAGCAAAGTCAGCACATTGTTCCCAACGACACGCAAGCATATTTATTCCGGTGGCGTAGAATTCTGGATTTCCGAAGGCGACGAACTCGTTGAAGGCAGTTTCGCATCGTTGTGGTTTTTGAAGCGTCTCCCATGGTGATTGAAAAAGTGGTAATCAGTTGGCAAAAGATCAGGTAAGTATGCTAGATGATCAAGAGTTTCGTAGCCAAGATCATTTAACTTCTGTCGGGTGACAAATACGACGTGCGGCCGAGCGTTGTCGTGAAGCAACATGGGACCTGTCCAATTAATCAATTCTGGTAGTTGTTGTTGAAGTTTCTGGTGCATATCGTCGATTTTTGAACGTATTATCGGGCAGTAATGGTTTCACCTTGAATCAGGAAGAATGTGATGAATGAGTCCGGTTGCACACGACTACACAAACAGACACCTTAGCCTTCTTTTAATGCAACTTGGGCACCCACTTATCGAGCTTTATCGCCTTTCCAATTGCTTCAAGTGACCAACGACTGTAGATGGTCTACCTTGAGCTCTTCTTCAACTTCTCATGTGATAAGCGCGTGTCGGCGTGGTGCAATAAGGACCTAACCTACAGGAAGAAGTTTTTGAGAAAAGTTATGTTATATTGTTTAAATGTCTGTAAACCTGTATGGTTGATGTTTTGCTTTACTGTGATTGCAGTTTACTTTACTGTGATTTCCTAAGGGTTTGGTCCTTATTGCTCCGAGCCCTTCAATTGGTTAACTTTCGATGGATGGCCGCGACCATCCTCATTTTTCAAGGATGGTATTATCGCCACGGATCTTTTCAAGCCATCTGTCATTGTACGTTGAGAAGTTGTCCCGTCTCCCCATGCTTTGATGACATTTCGAGTTAGTTCAGCAGTATTATGGCCAGTTTAAACTCATGCAATAGAATGAAGCGTATCTCTTGTATACAGAGCATTTACAAAATATATCTACTTTCACAACGCAAGGCGTTTGGACAAGTTTTTAGCATCAGCTTAGAGAGAAGAGCTACAGCTTTAAAAATGATATGTCACAGAGGAATAATTTGCATACCGACTAACCTACATCTAAAAAATGCAATCAGCCATGAATTTTGCACCAACCTAATACGTTTATGAGCAAAGCCACAAAGTAGGCAAAAATTGCAATGATTTCATAAGATCATACTAAATTTGAATATTCATAGGTTATGTTCACATACACAGATTTAGCATCAAATGACGTTATTGTTAGAAAACCCTATCGCTAAAATGAATTGCAAAAATATTGTTGGCAAACTGTAGCAACAATGATTTCATCCATCAATTCTCGGTTATAAACACAGGCACTGCATTTCTGCTGAAAATCGTTACAAATGGTTGTAACCATTGAAACACTTTACTCAACGAAATTTTATTGCTTGACAACATAGAGTAGCTAGCTAAAGCTGAACGATTTATCTTGAATGGCTCTTTCCGCAATTGTATTTAAAGGGCACGTAATGATTATTATTATTATTATATCAAATTGAATTAAATGAAGGAATAAATAGTTTAAGCATACAATTTAAACTAATCGAAACTTAATTAACTACAGAATATGTTTAATATAGGAATGGGTGGCATTTCTTCAACAGTATTTGGTTAAAAAATAATTTTTGTGAAGAAATCATTTTAAATTTGGTTTGTCTAAAGACTTTCTATTTTATTATTTCCTACATTGTTCACGAATTTCGAGAAGTATAATTTGCATATCTTGCTCTCTTAATGACTGAATCAGCACATCGATATCTCGTGACCTGCTGTGAAGAAAGTTGACTGAAGCCTAATGGGAAGGCGGAGTTTCAACAGAAAAGCATTAAGACCGGCAAACGTAATTTCGAATTTCCTCCATCACGTAATTTTAAAATTAAACAAGAAAACCTGCACTTTTCACATATAAGGGGCAGTTCAACAGTCTCATAACGCTGTAATGATATGTTTTTTTTAATATATTACATAATTAGCAAGAATAATTAGACAGTCCTCTCTTATCGTACAGATATTTTCGCCTTAAATCGTTTTTAATTTTCTAAATTCTACATTCAAAGTTACAAAAGTTTAAAATTATATACGTAGTATGATTTCATAAGAAGAAAGCGTGAAAAAAAAAATCGCTAAATCAAAGAATTTGAAAGAAGTAAAAGAAAAAAAAAAGTTAATAGCCATAAGAAAAATAATCTTATTCTTTGAAGTTGGATTTCTTCGCAATTTTCTGAGATCGGCCGTGAATTCCTCACCGCGGTTTTTCCCATTCACTTATGACTTGCTTTTGTTGACGCCAGACAGAAGGAGCATCCCAAGCTCGATACGCCCAGGAATGCCAAAGGGGGTTTTGCGAAAACTTCTTCGCTGGAGGGGGGTTTAGGATGGAGTGAGAGGAATTGGGAAGGCAAAAGGAGAGGAAGGAGAAGGGGGGGGGATGAAAAAGGAAAAAACCCTTCATCTCGACACACACACACACAGAGGACCAAGAATGCATTTGGGATGACGCACTCGGCTTTCACGTTTCATCATATTCTCCATGACAAATGACGGTCGGGCCAGGTTGGGTTTGCCATTAGGGCACTTAGCTCTGATCCTCGCAGGTCCCCGAAGGGTCTCCGTTCCGAGCGCGAAGGGCAATGCATCGCCCGTATGACGACCCCATCAATGGCGCTGAATAGCCGTTCACTCGGAGGACAGTCGGTCCCCGATGGAAACGTCACCGTGTCGTTACTACTTCGCCTCCCCTTCCTTTGCATCTACTTTCCCCTTCTTCTAAAGCCACAAAGGAAAAAGAAACGAAAAGAAAAGTAAGAGAGAGAAAGAGAGAGAGAGTTTCTTTTCTTTAGAGAAAGGAAGGATAAAAAAATTCTAATCGAAATTTATCAGATATGGGTGCCAAGACAATTTTATCTTCCAAACAGAAAACCGAAAATAACGCCGTCTCTTTTAAATTCAATTATAGAAGCTCAAATGTAATAAAGATTTTTTTTACGAACATTGGATGGGAAGGAAACTTCCTTTAAAGGTAACTAACTTACAGAAGATGGTGAATAAAGGAAAAATACGATTTCATTAATATCGTTAGGGATCTTGAAAAATAAATTAAGTTTGTCTGAAGAAGTACGACGGTCTTTGTTTTTGCCATCAAGTTTAACTGGAATATTCTGCGCCACAAATTCGTAATTTTAAAATCATCCTTCAGTAAACCTCCATTCCTGGAAAGATAACATTATATTCCATGTTACAACATTATTCCAAGTTATGTTCAGTTTAAAAAAATAATTGAGGGTAACGAGATATAATCATCATCAGTTTTAAAAAAAAAACTTTATGGAGTTCTTATACCTTTGAATTAAAAAGTGAAATTTATTCTGAAAGAAACATTAAAAAGTGAATTCTGAATTCAATTCGGTTTCTTGAAAATATATTTGTTTCAAACAAATATATCACTGCACAATATGCTTTTTTGATCAACTATACAGTCTAGTGTACATTGTTATATCCTTTTATCATATTCTGAAGACATTTTTCTTGTTCCAATATTACTGAATTTGCGAAGTTGGTCGTTCTGTTACCAATTTTATTCGAATTTAATTTTGAATTTGACTTCAGATTCGGATAGAGCATCAAAATGTAACTAAAAGTTATAATAGGCACACATGTTCCCTAATAGATAGGATGCCTGTGCATTTTATAACGTTTACTTACTTTTTGATGCTCTATACCTATCCGAAGTCAAAAAACATGTGGGATATATCCATTTCGATCTAAAGCAGTGCCCAATGAAGCCTTCTTATCGAATATTCTACACAGTATGCCTCCAGCTGAAGTTTAAACAAGTCTTGTCACTTCTCCACAAACATCTGAATTTCCGAAAGTTTCCCTGAAATTTCTAACACTAGCCTTAAGGATTTCATGTTTCATTAGATCAACAACCACATCCTACTGATACTGCTATTGTAATAATTTCTCTCAAAATGAGACTATCATTGATACTAATATTTCAATTGAAATTGACGAGATCAATTTAAGAGATAACACATTCTTTATGGTACCTTTTCAGAACAGACTACAGTTGAAAAGGAATGCACTTCATTTATGGCATTAAGAGCACTTGAACAGGCTATACAGAATGATGATCTTCAGCATTTCATTAAATGCTATAGAAAAGGAAAAGCCATGGAAAATCCATTATTCCATACTTGGAAGAATTATAACGATATTATCCTACGTAAGGAGAGTTGCCATACTTTTACTTCAGGAAACGGCACAAATGTTTCTACAAGCATTAAACATTTAACAAATAAAAGTTTGCCATCGAATGAAAAAGTTCATAAAGCAATCTCAAGCAGAGAATTTTCCGCTAATTCATTTTATTCTGGAAAAAATATGAAAGAAATTAATTTTCAAAACGAAGATGTTACCCTATTCAAATTTTACAAAAACTCCTACAGAAGTAAGCAAAACAAAAAGATCACAATATTTTACTCTTACAACCAGTCAAAATTAAAGCAGAAAGAGGAAAATGAAACTCGGGAGAAAGAGAAGCAAGAAGCAAAAGGTAGCAAGAAATAGAATTGAAGAAAAAGAAGCGGCAGAAAGACTGTAAATTAGTGAATTTTTTTTAGTATTTTTATATATGTAAAAATAAAATTAATTATGTTAAAAAAACTAATTTTTATGTGTAATATATTAGTTATTATAAAATTTAATATTCCCATTTCTAGAGGCCGAAAATAGGTACAAGGCAGCCGAAAACTGGTCATCCCATGGCCGAAAACAGGTCAATGTGGCCGAAATATGGTCAAATCTCAGTAGTTACTAATTATACATTATAAATCAAAAAAATGTTCATCAGGATAAATTTTAGAATAAATTAAATTTTAAAATTTTCTTAAAACGGCTAAAAAGCAAAAGAACAAATATTAAAAGTACTTGTACTTAAACAACTAGAAAAAAATATAGCGGCCGAATACTGATCACTTTACCCTAAGCGTTAACATAGTTTTAATAATGCAGACTACGCATTCTCAACTAGTTTCTAATGTAATTCACTATACTCCTTGGTGTTACCTAATTTCAAACTGTTAATATTATTTGAAACCAAGTTTAGTGTGGTCAATTCTTGTTACTCCTGAGCCTAACAGCCACAAAATTTCAACAAAATTTAAATTCAATTGAATCTGATAAAAATACATTACTAATTTTAATATGTGACATTTTAAATTTTGATATGTCGGGCAATTCTTAAATCCTATTTCAAATGAAATGTCGACAAAATATGACACTGGAAGAGATATTTTTAAAATGTCAGGGAAATAAGGTTATGATAATAACAAAAAATAGCAATGTTTTTCATATAAGCTTTTGTAATGGAAATAATCTCACAACATCGTATACGATAACAAATAATATATCATATAATGGGGGGGGGGACAATATCAAGGTTTATCGTCAGTTTTGGAGACAGAAAAACAAATCATTTCTATAATAGCTATGTTTTAAGCGGGGGGAAAAAAGCTAAAGCGAGCATAAAAAATGAGCCTGTCTTCCGTTTCCAATCCTTCATTACTTTAACAGCCCGGTACAGCTCATTTACCATGAATATCACAGTCGGGGTAGAATATATTCAAATTTATAATATATGAGCAGAATTTCGTGACTTGGAGGTCCGTGACGAGACTGACAACATCTCATTTGTATTCACCAGTGAAACATTAACCATGACAGCCAACTTTATACATTAAAGATATAATAAACGAACAAACCATGAACCAAATACCTGACGAAATCATAAGGGATCTTTTTATAGAATTATAAAATAATTATTTTCAATTTCTAGTCGGAGGGCATATTTTTATATTGCTCACAGCAAAAGAGCGATGTTTTATTTACAGATATCCCGGGATTGTTCAAAATGTACAATGCATATTTGAGAAAGCTCATAGCAATTACATTTGATAGAACTGTCTCTCTAAAAAAAAATGCCCATATTAAAAATTAATTTAATTAATTTACTAATGCTGAATATAGCGTTGGGAGGTTGTCTACTTTAAGTAGCCTATATATGAAAACTTTTTAAAGTAGCGGTTGGATGCTTCCATATTCTATTTGGATAATTAGAGTCTAGTTATTAAAAGTATTGTAAATGTACACTTTTTAAGATTATTAAAAAAATGGTCTCCGAAATAACTTGAACGTTATTCACTGATAAGATGAATTAATTAAATGAAACCAGCCATAATTGAATATGAAAAAAAAACTATTTAATAAAAATTCACTGAATGAGCGTTTTATTAGAAACACCATACTAATAACGAGTTGATCCACATTCAGTTCTGATCACAGTCATAATTTTTCCAGGCTTATACTCTAAAAGGTATTGTAACCATTCCATAAGAATATTAGCCGATGTTGATGTAATAGTAACCGTTACTAAGTTCTAAGGATGGTTGTGTTTGCAGAATTCGTACGAATCTTTCCATTTCGTGCCACACTGTTCTATCGGGTTGAGATCAGGAGATGAGTCGTTACGTGAAAGACAGTCATATTCACTGAACTAATACGATAACAGAGTGCATGAATTGGCCTGTTGAAAGTGGCCATCTGAGAAGGGAAAAATTGTAATCAAAAACGTATGGTCTGTAACAATATTGGGGTATCTTATGACGCCATTAAGATATCTCTCCATTGATAGGAGCCATGTGTGGTCCAGGAGAAAATTCCTCAAACCATTATTCCTCCCGGCACTTATAGGTTGTCACTTGTCTAGACAGGATTGGGACATATTTTCATTCTATTACCATATTTTTGTTGTGGTCTCATTTTGTTACAAAGTTCATCGTTCTGTGATTTGGAAAACGATTTATTTTCTGCACCGATGTTAAATGATGTAATCAGTCGTGTAGTTCTTATATGTTATTCCCTGTAATCTCTTTTCCCAACAATCCTATTCCGGCGACAGTTGCGCTTTCGTTTCAAGTTTTATTGGAGAAATGAATTCTCGAAACACCCGATATACCCTTGTAAGCCGAGGATGTCAGCAATTGCTGAGATATTCGAACCGGCTTTTCTTGCACCTATGACGATTCCATATTCAAAGTCATTAAAAGTCTTTGTCTTACTCATATTTAAGCTAACTGCTGGCAAACAGTTGTGCAAACAATGTACGTGATAAACAAGAATAAAACATTTCTGGGGAGCCGACGGAGTACGTATTCCTGCCTATGGGATTATTCCACTTAAACTAAGAACGTTTTCCAACCAGAGGAGAATTACAGGGTTTCAAGCCCCTGTAATTCAAGAGGTGCACCTTTTAGTTTTAGAAAATCTTGGAAACGAGGACGTGGAGGATGATATTCAGATATACGGTAAAATATACATTAGAAAATATGGTACCACACAAAGCCTGAGAACACACGTTACTATATTCGCCTCTGGGATTGGTTCTTGTCCTGGTTCAGTTTGGTCTTTCTACAACAACAATAATAATAAAGAGAACTATATAACTGAGCGCAAATAGCAGCATCAAGGAATTTATTGTCATGTACATGTATTTGTTGGCATGCACATGTATTTAACCTCTTCTAAAATCTAAAGATAGAAAATTTCGCAAAACTCTTTAATGATCCTTTATACAATTTCCACTTGCGATATTTTAAAAGTAGACAATAGGCTCATTTCCACTTAAGCCTAGCTCCAACACAAATACTGAAAAGTAAAGGAACAAGACTTTCGTCTTTGAGTTACATGCATATTTTACTTTGTATACTATTTACTATTTGCGGATGTCACGATATTTAAATAACACTACAAGAACCCGTCATTCCTCCTATCCCATTCTGCGTAAATAGCACATTTTGTGCAAATAGAACTAAAAAAAAAAGTAAGACTTAGGTTTCTTAGAACTATCATAATTCATTAATGGCACATTTATTTACAGTTTCATTTCATTATTTTTAAGAATTTATAAGATACGTCTTTCAGATGTACATAAGGGATTTTGATATTCTTTTCATGATTAAAGCAGTTTGCTTTTCCTAAAAATTTAAGCATTTTTTTCCCTTTCCTGTTTGCTTACTTATGCAATCTTATTGATATTCCTATTCCATTCATAGTTCACTTGTCGTTTAAGTTACGTCTTCTAAGAAACTGCTGAAGAACGTACTCACTAAAAAGAGAAATTTCTACGCAGTTAAAGAAAAACAAAGAAAAGAAAGAACGAAATAAAAGGACAGTTTCGATTAAACAAAGAGGAAAAGGAACGTCTTGCAAGAGTAAAATAAGTTCTCACAGATTCGAGCCATCATTTGATGAGTTATATTGAGAAAGAAATCAGATATAGGGATTTGCTTCTCTCTTTTTTTTAATAGAGACGTGTGGAGGTGTGCATTTAAAGAGTGTGTGTTTGTGTCGTTGTGTGTGTGTGTTACTGTAATTTTGTAATTTCATCTTGTGTTTTTCTTCTTTACTATTTTCTCCTAGGAAAATGCTTCTATCTAGTGAAAATAAGAAAACGAAAGAGGGCTTGTTGGAACTACAAGCAATTCGTGTAAAAAGAAGACCTGAGACGGCACACCCTGCAAGCAAATGGAAATCTTTTTCCTCTGTCAGCCTCTGTACTCGTTTCATTCAACACGACGAGTGACAAGAATTTGCATTAATTATGAAGGCAGAGGGCTAGCAAGTAAAAAGGAGAAAAAAAAAGAAGATTATAAAGGAGGCGACAACAGCAGATCCATCGCCCAACACACGCCGCTGTTACCGTCACTGATTTGTTACCTGAATTAACTGCTAAATGCTGGAAGGTGGAGAAGTCGGTCTCGTCCCTCCGATGAGATGCCCTTGAGACCCGTAAACACACATCGTGCTCGACGACAAAACAAAACAGGTGAAAATTTCTCTTCTACTTTCCGAGAAACATTCCTCTTGCCCGAGATCGTCGGCAACATTGTTCGCCTCACTCTTGATGGAAGGTCACCTTTGGTCACGAACACAAGGAGTAATTTGCGAGCTCAGAAGGGATTACCATGTTTCAAGCTTTAGCCTCACACCACAGACACAACAACGGCTTTAATACTGTAATTCCCACGACAGGATGAAGTAACCGCATTAAAATGCAAAGGACCCTTCTTATTCAAACGAACGCTTCACTTTTATTCTTTCCTTCTATATTTATAGCAGTGATTAATTTGGTCGGCTGGGTTATCAATACTTCAATAAGGAAGCTTCTAATTGTTTAAAAATAATGAAAAAGCAGCTCTTTGTATGAAGTATCTTTTCTCCATTTTTTTGTTCCTCTTATATGTTTGGAGAACGTAGATTAAAGAGAACCGAATATAAAACAAAATTAAACGTATAAAACAAACTCAAATTAAACGAAAACAGTGTTTTTTAACATGTCCAGGAATATGAAAAATAAAAGTTGCCCGTTTGTGGACCCAATTGGAACCAGGTGGCAATTTAGTTATAGAAAACGGATCATCTGTCGAATTCAACGATTTTCTAGTTAATGGATCAAAAACAGATAAGATTTTTGAATACTTAAGCAGGATATTCCAGATTGTCCGCTTGTTATGAAGACCAGTCTTATAACGTGAATAATCAAGATTAAATTGTCGCATCTAAGTCAATTCAGCAAACGCGATTTAGAACGTATCAATCGGCGGAATTCCTATTCACAGAAAGCGAATTACATTACGGCATTTGATGTAAAGCGAAAATCATCCGTTAAATTGGTTATTTAACAAACAAACAACACACGCATGTACAAATTTTGGTTCAATGAGGAATAAACAGAGAATAGTCTTTGAAATTAAATTTTAACATTTCTTTTACAATTGCCGATTTGATTTCCCTGATTCGTCGATCTAACGCTTTTTGATTGGCCCTTCACTCCTCACGTTCACAGAAGGTTTAGAATCGATAGCACTAGATCAATTGAGAATTGCTGCAAATAACATTTGAAATGTAGCAGGAATTTGAAAAGCAAATAACAGAAACCGGCTGCAGGTGATGTTTTCTTATAATAGAGATTAAAATGCATTCTAAGCAGAAATGTAGTTTAAATTCAGCAAGCAAGTAAAACTTTCGATATCAATGGGATATCATTTAAAGTTCTATATGAATTATTTATCAACCTAAGTACTATACAGGAACCACAAATCCATTTATCAAACTCTTTTCTTAAGCAGATGTTTGTTTTCAAAAATGTTCCGAAATAAAAATCTTAATCGGGACATGAGCCAACTTTATCAACTTCGATATAACCTCATGCCAATGCTGTTGGCTTGAGCTAAATACTGTTAGAATGTTCAAAAAATTTATTATTTGCAGGTGCTGTTTAATTCAAAAAACGAGTCTTACCATAGACTAGAAAAGCTTTGATTACTTAAGGGTTTATACGATTTAAACAACATGGATTTGATTTTTCTTTCCCTTAAAATTTCATTAAAATTTGCATGTTGCAAAGTAAGAGTAAATAAAACAAAAACGATAGCCTTGAACTTGGCCCAAAGTAACAGGGTATGAGATAATTTGCATTAATAACTGGAAACTGATTGCAAATAGCAATAAATGATGTGGGGCAAATGTTGGCAACCTTAACATGGTTGAAAAGTGAAACAGATGGTGGTGGATGGTGAGATGACAGTTCCTCTCGACTCCTCTTTGTCCAATTGACCGCATCTGCGTGCAGTGTCCGGCAGCGATTTCCTAGGCAAGCCGCGGCGAATGCTCGGCCGAAATCTGCCCGTTGATGAATCGCCGATCATTACGCAGCTACTAGCTCATTATGAGTCATCAAAAGCCATCAGTAAGGCGTGGGCAACAATGACGGCGAAGCGAGAAACACATCCTCCGCCTCGGACCGGAATTAATGCCTTTGCCAACGTCGACAGACGAGAAAACCCAGTCCTGAAATTAAGCCCCGGTAATCTGGTCGTGTTCCTTCCGCACAATCCTTGTAAGCGAATACAACAAAACCGTCTGAGAAGGCCTTCTTCTCCGTCTTCTTCTTTCATCTCTTTTTCTCTTCTCTCTTGCCATTGTTCGTGGCCCTGACCATAAAACGCCCAGAAGGAATAGCGCCACCGCTGGCGCTTGCTTGGCAACTCTTTCATTCGTTTCTATCCTCCTTTTATTTTGGAAGGCGGAGAAAGAGGAGGAGGACCTTCCTTCTCATTCTTTCCCTTTCCCTACCCACCCAAACTCCTTCCATCTCCTCCTGTTCATCCTCCACCCCCTCCCTTTGGCTCAGTTGACGTTCTCTTGTCTCGAGCGTCGCCTTGGTAATAGGTTTCTGGCACAGTGTGGCAAAAAGAGAAGTGCAGAAATACGTCGATATCTGGACGACTGTTCAATTGACCACAAGGAGCTTGAGTGGCGTGTTGTCTCGTGTTAGGATTGCAAGCCGTTTGGAAGCCAAGCCAAAGCCGTTCGCCGCCAGCCACCTTAAAGCAGTGCATGATGCGACTGCACGACCGCTCCGGATAAAAAACAAGAAAACCAAAAGGAAATACGACTCCGAAACAGAAGCGTAGCTTTAAGAACGCCAGAAACTTCAAATTGCAGAAACAAATCTCCCAATCCGAAAAACCGAAGAGAGAAGCGAAGGAGTAAACAACATAATAATGTCCGTGTTACATATTTCACTCCGAGAAATATTAACCTCAGACTTTCGCAAAAGTCGATATCCTCTATATCAATTACCCTAGAAAGAATGAGAAATCAATTCTTTTGGAAAGAAAAATATTTTTTATTCTAAAATTTTAATCAAAACACCAAGCTTCTTTTAATTCATGCCAAGAATTAATCAATATTAATGACAAATATTTTTAAAGAAACTCATTTTGATTTTCAAAAAAAATTTGAGTTATTTATACACGCCAAATACCATCTTCAAATGTTAAATATTCTGGCATGGTTCCCTTTAAACCATAAATTTTCTCCAGCAGAACAAAGGCGTTATCACTTAATATATCGATCGCAAATCCGTAGGCCCTATCGGTTATCTTTAATTACTAAAATTACAATATGACAAACAAAAAATATAAATAGTGACGAGTCTTATGCAGAATACTTAGATCTGAAAGTGATGAAATTTTAATTTATTCTTATCGCAAAGAAGAAATGTTAAGTAGATAATGATGGAAGTTAAAGAGGGAAAAAACCCTTCAAAAATCAGTAATCTCCCGTGATTTTGTCATCACCGTTTTCAAATGGATCAACAAATCGCCAAATTAGAATAAATGTGCTAGAAAGCGTTACACCGATGGTGGTAATTTACTATGATGTTGTTCTCTAATTGGATTGGCAGTTTTGCAGGTCTATTAGTCAACGCTAGTTCTACCCCATTTGATGCAGAATTACAACGGTTAAAATTTCTGTATCAGAAGATAATCGTTTTACAAAATAGATTAAATAAAAACCTTAAACAATCTTAAGCTTTCTTTTCTATCAGATTTAAAATTCCTTTCATAAGCTTGCTTTTGATCTAGTATGAGGTTATCAGTGAGCAATGTTCAATATATGAGTAATTTATATTTTAAGGGCAGCATATTTCGTAAAGTTTCTTTCGAATTCACTTGGCATTGGAAGAAATAACAAGCAATTCGATATAAATAGAAAGCGGAGCATTAAGACAACTGTTGTGATCCAAAATCAATATCGCAAAACTCTTGGTTTAGGGCATCAAATTGTCAAACTGTTGGTGAATTTCCACTTTCATTGATGGAACTATGGTTTAACAAATAAAGACCCAGCTGACAGATGAACTGATCAATTTCATTAATGTGACGTGTTAATGAGAAATTATTTAATGTCATTATTAAGCCGGGAGAATATTTTTGCAAGCAATACGGACATCAAAGGATTTTGTTCACATTAGAGTTCAATCATGTAATATTGACGAGATGGAAATAAAGAGCAACGCATGTATCGCTTAGCGGTTGTTATGATACCTATCGTAAATAGTATTAATCTGATATAAATTTTTAGTTATTAATGTTTCAGGGCTTTTCTCCTACTTTAATCTATTTTTATCATCTTGCGATCGATAATTGACTATATCAACTTTTACATTTTCTGATAAATGTCTTAAAATATTTAACATCTTACTCATTTTCTTAAAATAAATGTATCTCTCTCCAGATAAAAATTTCGCTCTTTAGAAAAACTGCATTATTGCAAGCAATTTACCCTAAAACTCCTCCTGTAGAATTTTAAATTTGAGTTTTTATTAATTTATCGTTCCCATATTCCCAAAACATTATCAAAATTGATACCTTGGATATCTGACGCAAAAAAAATTTTATGCATAAAGAATTTCGTAAAAAAAAAAAAAAAAAAAAATCAAACAAGCCAATCTCCTATTATGTGAGATTCAGAGGGCGAAGCAAGGAAAAAAAATTGGTTAAAAGGAGAGTGACGAGGCTCTAGTTCTTGACATCGATCGATACGCAATGAGAAACAAATTTACGTTTAGAACGAAGATTCCCACCTGGGTCTTATCGGAACTGGAAAGACATGTCGTCGATAGAAAAGAAGGAAAGGAACTTCCAATGCCTGATAACGGACATAAGACTTGGAAAAATTACCTCAACCTACAATGATAATGGGGCAGAAGAGCACGGCCCTCGCCCACCCACCTACCCACGCTTCGACCGTTGGCTTAAGCGTGAATAAATGAAGGAGGAAGGGAAATCCCTCTCTTTCTTTTTAAACCCTGCACCCACATACGTACATACACACAAATACAATATCTATTGTAGATGAAAAGGAATTGTATAGCATTGGAAAAGCCCGTAATAAAAGCTTTGGAGATAGAAAATGGAAAGTTCAACAGATTCTGTTTCCAATTGGTTTAGCAAATAACAAGAACGCAGGATTCCTTTCAAATCTTTCTTTCAAAACCGCTGACTAGATCGAAAGAAATTCCTTCTGAGATTTTCCTTGTTTCCTTGTTAAAAAAAAAAAATTTAAATTATAGACTTAATTATTTCGGAATTCTAGGATTTTTGAGTGAAGCTTTCTTGTAGAGTCTATTTAGAAATTCTTAAATAATATTAAGTCTATTTAGAAATTCTTTGAGTATTTTAAAGTCCAAATTCAAAAAGTATTCCTCTTCCTAGTTTTCCTCTGTGCATAGTTATATTGACGGAATCTAAAGAAACACTATTTGTTTACTTAAAAGAAAAGAACATTATGGTCACTTAAAACGTTCTTTAAAAACATCATTATCATCCGGGGGAGGCCGTGGCCTGGTGGGCTTTCTCTAAACACACCAATTCGGTGAATTAAAAAACAACAGGCACGGCTAGTCACTGGATGGGCGACCATCAGTGACACGCAATCTTGATCTGGGGGCCCCCCCCCCCCGGCTGCTGCGACCATCACACTCGTCGGCCATACAG